>SEMN01002021.1:0-17160 GCA_005408345.1 Macquaria australasica | reverse complement strand
AAATGTACAGGTTTTACAGTTGTTTCCAAGGTTCCTGTGTTTGAAGATAAGTCAGTACCAACTGAGGGCAGGAGGTGCTGAATTTTGTCTCTAATAGTTAGAATCTTATCATTAAAGAAGCTCATAAAGTCATTACTACTGAGGTCTATAGGAATACATGGCTCAACAGAGCTGTGACTCTGTCAGCCTGGCTACAGTGCTGAACAGAAACCTGGGGTTGTTCTTATTTTCCTCTATTAATGATGAGTAGTAAGCTGCTCTGGCATTACGGAGGGCCTTCCTATAAATTTTAAGACTATCTTGCCAGGCTAAACGTGATTCTTCCAGATTGGTGGAACGCCCATTCCTTTCAAGTTTTCGCGATGTTTGTTTTAATTTGTGGGTTTGCGGGTTATACCATGGAGCTAATCTCCTCTGTTTTATTATCTTCTTTTTTAGAGGGGCGATAGAGTCGAGTGTTATTCGTAGTGAGCCTGCAGCACTATCAACAAGATGATCAATTTGGGAGGGACTAAAGTTAGCATAGGAGTTATCTGTTACATTGAGACATGGAACTGAATTTAATGCTGATGGAATCACTTCCTTAAATTTAGCTACAGCACTATCAGATAAACATCTAGTGTAGCAATGTTTGCCTAATGGCATGTAGTCCAGTAATAGGAATTCAAAAGTTAATAGAAAATGGTCTGATAAAAAAGAATTCTGTGGAAAGACTATTAGATGTTCAATTTCAATGCCATAAACAAGAACAAGGTCGAGGGTGTGGTTAAAACAGTGAGTGGGTTTATGTACACTCTGACAGTAGCCAATCGAATCTAGTAATGAGATAAACGCAGCACTAAGGCTATCATTTTCTACATCCACATGAATATTAAAATCACCTACAATAATTATTTTATCTGTTTTAAGGACTAAACCTGATAAGAACTCTGAGAATTCAGATAAAAATTCAGAATACGGTCCAGGAGCTCGGTATACTATAACAAATAGAATTGGCTGTAGTGTTTTCCAGGTTCAATTCAATTCAATTCAGTTTTATTTATATAGCGCCATATCATAACAAAGTTATCTCAGGGCACTTTTTCTAATAGAGCAGGTCTAGACCGACTCTTTATATTTACAGAGACCCAACAGTTCCCACCATGAGCAAGCACTATGCGACAGTGGCAAGGAAAAACTCCCTTTTAACAGGTAGAAACCTCGAGCAGAACCAGGCTCAAGGTGGGCGGTCATCTGCCTCGACCGGTTGGGTTGAAGGGGAAGGGGGGAGCGGGAGAGAGAGAGCAGGAGGAAAGAGAACATACAGCAGCTCAATACAGCATAGATATGGTAATGGCATTGATGTTAACACCAACAGAAACAACACTAAGAGCAACATTATAATAGCAATACTAATAACAGCAACAACAGCAATAGCATCAGTGGGTGCAGAGCAGGAGCACGGGGGCAGCAGGCGGCAGCAACCACAGACCCAGACTTCCACAGCTCCAGAGGCAGAAACACCTGCAGAAAGCAACAGAAGGGGAGGGAGAGAGAGAGAGGAGAGAAAGCACACAACTACGGGAAGAAGTTGAATTAATAACAAGCATTGATGGGATATGAGGGCGTACAGATGGAGAGGAAGAGGAGGAGAGAGGAGCTCAGTGCATCATAGGAAGTCCCCCGGCAGTCTAGGCCTATAGCAGCATAACTAAGGGGTGGCTCAGGGGTCACCTGAGTCAGCCCTACTATAAGCTTTATCAAAGAGGAAAGTCTTAAGCCTACTCTTAAATGTGAGGAGGTTGTCCGCCTCCCGTACACAAACTGGGATCTGGTTCCACAGGAGAGGAGCTTGATAGCTGAAGGCTCTGGCTCCCATTCTACTTTTAGAGACTCTAGGAACCACAAGGAACCCTGCATTCTGGGAGCGCAGTGCTCTAGTGGGGTAATAGGGTACTATGAGCTCTTTAAGATATGATGGTGCCTGACCATTTAGGGCTTTGAAGGTGAGGAGAAGGATTTTAAATTCTATTCTGGATTTTACAGGGAGCCAGTGTAGAGAAGCTAATATTGGAGAAATATGTTCTCTTTTTCTGGTTCTTGTCAGTAAACGTGCCGCAGCATTCTGAATCAGCTGGAGAGTCTTAAGGGATTTATTGGGGCAGCCTGATAATAGAGAGTTGCAATAGTCCAGCCTAGACGTAACAAATGCATGGACTAGTTTTTCTGCATCTTTTTGAGATAGGATGTGTCTGATTTTTGCAATGTTACGTAAATGAAAAAAGGCAGTTCTTGAAGTTTGTTTTATTTGGGAGTTAAAGGACATATCCTGATCAAAGATAACTCCAAGATTCCTTACGGTTTCGCTGGAGGCCAGGGCAATGCCATCTAGAGAAACTATATCTTTAGATAATGTGTTTCGAAGGTGTTCGGGGCCAAGTACAATAACTTCGGTTTTGTCTGAGTTTAACATCAGAAAATTGCAGGTCATCCAGGCCTTTATGTCCTTAAGGCATGCCTGAAGTTTAGCTAATTGATTGGTTTCATCTGGCTTGATCGATAAATATAATTGGGTATCATCTGCATAACAATGAAAATTTATGGAGTGCTTCCTAATAATATTGCCTAAAGGAAGCATATACAAGGTAAATAGAATTGGTCCAAGCACAGAACCTTGTGGAACTCCGTGACTAACTTTGGCGTGCATAGAGGATTCATCATTAATGTGTACAAACTGATATCGATCTGATAAATAGGATTTAAACCAGCTTAGTGCAGTACCTTTAATGCCATAAAATGTTCTAGTCTCTGTAATAGAATGTGATGGTCAATGGTATTTAATGCAGCACTAAGATCTAGTAAGACAAGTACAGAGACAAGTCCTTGTCTGATGCAATTAGAAGGTCATTTGTAACTTTCACCAGTGCTGTCTCTGTGCTATGATGCACTCTAAATCCTGACTGAAAATCAAACAGCTTGTTGTTGTGTAGAAAGTCACACAACTGATTGGCGACTGCTTTCTCAAGGACCTTAGAGAGAAAAGGAGGGTTAGATATAGGTCTATAATTTGACAAAATCCCTGGATCAAGAGTGGGCTTTTTAAGAAGAGGCTTAATTACAGCTACTTTAAAGGACTGTGGCACATAGCCTTTAAATAAGGACAGATTGATCATATCTAGTACATAAGTGCTAACTAAGGGTAAAATTTCTTTAAGCAGCCTAGTTGGGACGGGGTCTAAAAGACACGTTGATGGCTTAGATGAGGAAATCATGGAAGTTAGTTGATTACGGTTGATGGGAGAAAAGCAGTCTAAATGTACAGGTTTTACAGTTGTTTCTAAGGTTCCTGTGTTTGAAGATAAGTCAGTACCAACTGAGGGCAGGAGGTGCTGAATTTTTCTCTAATAGTTAGAATTTTATCATTAAAGAAGCTCATGAAGTCATTACTACTGAGGTCTATAGGAATACATGGCTCAACAGAGCTGTGACTCTCTGTCAGCCTGGCTACAGTGCTGAACAGAAACCTGGGGTTGTTCTTATTTTCCTCTATTAATGATGAGTAGTAAGCTGCTCTGGCATTACGGAGGGCCTTCCTATAAATTTTAAGACTATCTTGCCAGGCTAAACGTGATTCTTCCAGATTGGTGGAACGCCATTTCCTTTCAAGTTTTCGCGATGTTTGTTTTAATTTGCAGGTTTGCGGTTATACCATGGAGCTAACCTCCTCTGTTTTATTATCTTCTTTTTTAGAGGGGCGATAGAGTCGAGTGTTATTCGTAGTGAGCCTGCAGCACTATCAACAAGATGATCAATTTGGGAGGGACTAAAGTTAGCATAGGAGTCATCTGTTACATTGAGACATGGAACAGAATTTAATGCCGATGGAATCACTTCCTTAAATTTAGCTACAGCACTATCAGATAGACATCTAGTGTAGGAATGTTTGCCTAATGCTTGTAGTCCAGTAATAGGAATTCAAAAGTTAATAGAAAATGGTCTGATAAAAAAGAATTCTGTGGAAAGACTATTAGATGTTCAATTTCAATCCTATAAACAAGAACAAGGTCGAGGGTGTGGTTAAAACAGTGAGTGGGTTTATGTACACTCTGACAGAAGCCAATCGAATCTAGTAATGAGATAAACGCAGCACTAAGGCTATCATTTTCTACATCCACATGAATATTAAAATCACCTACAATAATTATTTTATCCGTTTTAAGGACTAAACCTGATAAGAACTCTGAGAATTCAGATAAAAATTCAGAATACGGTCCAGGAGCTCGGTACACTATAACACATAGAATTGGCTGTACTGTTTTCCAGGTTGGGTGTGAAAGGCTAAGAACAAGGCTTTCGAACGAGTTATAATTTAGTTTAGGTTTAGGTTTGATTAATAGGCTTGAGTCGAAGATGGCTGCAACTCCACCTCCTCGGCCTGAGCCTCGAGGAATGTGAGTATTAATGTGACTGGGGGGAGTGGATTCATTTAGGCTGACATATTCACCTTGACATAGCCAGGTTTCAGTAAGACAAAATAAATCAATATTATGATCTGATATTAGATCGTTTACTAGAACAGCTTTAGATGAGAGAGATCTGATGTTTAAGAGTCCACATTTAATTCTCCTATTTTGTTGTACTGATGCAGTGGAGGTTTTACTTTTTATTAGGTTTTTATGTGTAACTCTTCTTCTGTTTACTTTTGATTTAAATAATTCAAGTGGTCTGGGGGCAGACAACCTCTCTGTGGAGTTCAGGGTGGGTAACTGCTCTAATGGAAGCGCAGAGAAGCGTGTAGGACTGCAGCTCTGCCTCCTGGTCTGGACCACAGACTGTATTAAGTCTATGGTCTGAAACCAAATTTCTCTTTTGGGTCTCGAGCTGAAAAAGTTTGGGAACCCCTGCTCTAATCCAATCTTCTCCGGTCTTCTTCTCCATGAGTTCAAAACACCCTCTCTCTGACTGCACATGTTGCCAAGCTGTCACTCCAATCGAGACTGGCCAATAGAAATGTGTCTTGCGTCTTTCAGTGTAGGTCCTGCCCACGTTATTCAGCTGAACCGGAAGCAAAACTTTTGGATTTGCAAGCAAAACTAAACCATATTTTGATTGCAGTGTCAATAGTTTTGCTCTCAAACCTATTTTTTGATTGCAGTGTAGAAAGTTTTGCTTTCAAACCTATTCTGTTTGACTGAATTAAAAAGACACAAATGTACCTCAATACCATTGGGGGATATTCCTGTACAGCTCACGGCATCAGTACCCCCTGACATCATGATGGGGTCTAATCACTTTCTTCAACCTTCCAATTGTGCACTATGTCAATAAAATAATTGTATTATTCTTTAAGCATCTCTGCAAATAATCTCTCCTGACTGAACTATCATTATGTCATCAGGCACAAAGATTCTTGAAGCGGATCGCTTTCACTGATCAGCAGGCAACATGTCATTCCCATGAGAACACAGTTTAATTTAATTAAATACATCATAGGTTGATAAGAAGGAGGCTTAAAGTGTAATGCCACACTTGTGGCCCCTGGAGGCTGCAAAGTTCATGACGCCACACTACAAAAGTGTTGAGTAAAAAATGTTAAATTTGCCCTGTGGATGGCACCCTTAAGAGAGACTTAAAAATCATTCTACACTCAGGACTACATTTGATTTCTTTAAGCCTTTTCTCTCTGCAGAGCGCTAAATAAGATCATGGCTTGGAATAAAGTGAATGAGGGGGCTGTTAAAAACTGTGAGGGGGCAATTTAAATTTAATAAAACAAAATTAATTGATTTAACCATGCAATAGCATCAGAAAGGCTAAATAACAACAGCCTAAGGCTACTGTTTGAAAATCAAAGAATACATTTATTAATCAGAGCACTCATGAGAACGTAGCAATAGCAGAGCGCTAAATATTTTTTGAATTTATGAACGATTCTGTCAAATCAGCAGGGGGAGGCGTGTAGAAACAGCTGTTTTCTCTCTCTTTCTCACTCTCTCATTGACTGTTCACTTCCCTGTTGTTTCCCTTCTGTCTGTGGATCGCTACAATGGGGGAAAATGGAATTAGGGCCACAAGTTCTATTTCCATGAAAAGCAGACAGGAACTAAGTGTCTGTCTGTCGATCTCCTCCACTATGGGGCTAAATCTGGGCCAATAGTTTTGATCATTTGAAAAAAAAAAATTGTAATTGAAAAACTAAAATCTGAAACTGAAAGTTAAGTTTTGATCTTGAATTTTGAAAAATACAACAGTGTACTCAAAATAAAAATAAGTGTAGGAAACAGTTACAGTTTCAGATCTTATTTTCACTTTCAGATTGTATTTTTTCAGTTTTAGACTTCTGGCCTTGATCTGGCATGGGGGATGTGGCATCAACTGAGAGGGATGGGAAATCATAAGTGACAGCATAACAGAAGGCTGAGGACCTTCCTCAGTCATGTTGCCTTCAAGAAATGTAGGTAGTGTGAGAAGTATGACTCAACACTTTCTATACACCATTTTCACATGATTGGCAGTGAAAAACTGATGCCAGTGACAAAGTTCCTTTTAGCAAGCTCTTTTAGACCACACTTGGCACCAATCGCAGAACAAAAGCAATAAAATATGCCAGATTGTGCAGTTCGACAGCCACACTTTGAGGTTTGACACTTCCCACTTCCACATAGCACACAAGTAAGAAATGTTAGCTGTGTTTTTTAATAGATACTCTAGGAAATTATCCTAAATATTAAAATTATTTTATTTTACAAAAATATTAAAATCATTTTTGTAACATAGGGACATACATAAAGGGAAAAGACATCTTTAGTGGGGAATTTGCCAAAGATAGAAATGACGCAGGCTAGCATTATCTAGCTTTATGCTGTTAGCTAGTGTGCATGAATTTTGCACTCCTTACAGTGTCCAGCTCATGTCTATGGTCCAGCTCAAGTTTTTGCCTTTCAAATGTATTGTTTCTTTTAACATCTGTGTTTGCCAGAATGTTGACTATAATTCGACAGTGGCTGCAGCTGCACAGAGCCTTATAAATGTGCTCACACAGAACCTCTCTCAGGGACCGCAAGAGCAAGGAAGTTAGCAGGAAAAGGACAAAAACATGAGCAAATTTGGCAAATTCCCCACTAAAGATGTCTCTTCCCTTTATGTATGTCCCTATGTTACAAAAATGACCATTCATTATAATATTTAGGATAATCTCCTAGAGTATCAGCTAACATTTCTTACTTGTGTGCTGATGCCAGCAGGTTGTCCTGGCGGAGCAGAGTGGATAATACACTGCGTTCAAAGTACTATGTGGAAGTGGGAAATGTCAAACCTTAAAGTGTGACTGCACAATCTTGCTTTTGTTCTGCGATTGGTGACAACTTGGTCAAGAGTTAGGGAAATATTGTGGTTTAAATTGCTATCTTGTTAAGGTTAGGGGAACTTTGTTGACAGGGTTACAATAATGACCACTTGGTTAAAGGCAGCAAACAATCATGTTCATGGTTAGAAGAAAACAACGTTGACTGTTGGGACCGACCGCAAAAAAGAAGGGGGATGCACACCAAACTTAGTGAAAACAAACTTTATTAAAGTAAGGAACAATACTACCTACAATGAGGTGTGAAAGTCAGGATCAGTGGTGCATGAAAGTGCAGTGTGAGGTGCATGTTGTGTGTAAAACAGTGTAAAACAAAATAAGGCAACGCAAAGAACCACAAGCTTGGTGAGGCGTGAAGGGGCCGGCAGGCAAGTAACTTAGGAACTGGCCAGGTGTTCTCTGTTAGCATGATGGCTCCTCAGCTCCACCCAGCCAAGGACCTGCAAGACACACAAACCACACCCACACAGTGCACAGGACCAAGGCAACAGGGCTCTAGGGCTGTCACAACTGTAAGTCCCACATTTTATTGATCCTCCCATCCAGCCTTACCTCCTCCTTCTGCAGCCTTTGTGGCTCTATAACATCGTCACACTATTTTGCTTCCCGGTGGAAAAGAGTCAAAACTCCCACGGCTGCTAGAGGGCACTGTCTGTGGAATGTAAACAGATGCTGTTGCTATTGTTTTCCTTGGGAGGACAGTCACAACTGACCTTAATATTGTTAGTAACACCTGTGCTTTCCCTACTATGAAGACTCAAACTGTTTATTGTCTGGAAAAAGATCTATAAAATGTTTTGGAAATGTGGGAGTAGTGTGTTGCTGCAATGAATGATCAGCTGATCAGTAGCTATGCTTTACATTGAGGCGTTTTGGTGTTCTTACATTCACCTTGTCCATTATTTTCTTATACTGGGAAACCTCCTACAGTGAGTGCATTATTATTAACATTATTGTTATTTCTTTTAGTGTCATTATTGATGAACATGTTTCTTCCCACACAGCTTGTCTTTCAAATAAACCCATTTTGATATGGATGTGGAATGAGACAATAGACTTGTGTGTTTAGAACAGTTGCTGTAGTGAACAGAAGAAGCAGGTGGTTGTAGTGGGCAGCTCTAAGGACTGTGTCTGACTGTATGAAAGTGAAGCAGGGTGTTGTTGAGAAAAAGCTGAAAAGTGTATGTACATGCTTAAAAACGTTGCATGAGTAAGAAGACTGTCAGCACTTGAAATGAGCCTCCTGAGCAGCATCCTTAGAGCTGATGATGGGGCAGTTTTGCTGACATTTCCAACACCCTTAACCATCACTTACCATTATAGAGATATCTTGAAAATAAAAGCGCACTGACATGAACACAGAGAGCCCTCACTGTGCATGCCCAGCAGGCAGAGCTCCTCAGTTATGGGCACAAATGATGTCTTATGATCTCAACAGGCTTCTCTTTGTGCTTCAGAGAAAGACATTTCTAGTAAAGTTGTGCCAAACGTTTTTAAATTACTGCTCTGCTGCGATCCTGCAATCTATGAAGAAAAGTCTTAGGGCTTGTCAGCACAGGCTGGCTTTTGCTTTTTCTAGTTTCCATTTCTGAGTTACAGTTATAGCCATACCAATACTGGAAAAATATGTTTATAAAGATATATAAATGAATACAAATTATGATAGCAATATAACAGCCAATATTTGTTTTTGTTTTTTACATTAACATTTTGGATAAGGATCCCTGTTGACTCGTCAGTGCTCTCTGGTGATCAAACTATGTAATGGAGACACTGTTTCTAAATGACCTCAAACATATCTTAAGCATTTCTGTACTGACATTTCTTGTTACTTATTGGCCCGCATATATTCCAATACCGATATATCTGTGATAAGGTAATATTGGCCGATATATTGGCCTGTACAATTTATCAGTTGGGCTCTAGTTAAGGTGAATATGGATTACTAAATATTTGTTCAATTTTATTTAATTTATCTAGAGCCAAATCATAACAAATTTATCTCAGGGTACTTTTTCATATCCTAGAGCAGGTCTAGACTATACTTTTTATAATATTTACAGAGACCCAACAAATCCCACCATGAGCAAGCACTAGGCAACAGTGGCAAGGAAAAACTCCCTTTTAACAGGCAGAAACCTCGAGCAGAACCAGAACCAGAACCAGGCTCTGAGTGGGTGGTCGTCTGCCTTGACTGAGAGAGAGAGAGAAAGAGAGCGCAAGAGAGCAGGAGGAAAGAGAACATACAGTAGTACAATGCGAGTTCCACATGGGGATGTAAAGTAATAGTTGTGGTAATGGTATTGATGTTAATATTAATAAAAATAATACTAATAGCAATATAATAATAGTAATACTAATAATAAGAGCAATAACAGTAATAGCAGCAGTGGGTGCAGAGCAGGAACACGGGGACAGCAAGTGGCCTGCAACCATAGATCCAGACTCTACAGCTCCAGAGGCAGAAATACCTGCAGAAAGCAACAGAAGGAGAGAGGGAGAGAGAGAGAGAGAGAGAGAGAGCACACAACTACGGGAAGAAGTTGAATTAGTAACAAGCATTGATGGGATATGAGTGCGTACAGATGGAGAGGAAGAGGAGGAGAGAGGAGCTCAGTGCATCATAGGAAGTCCCCCGGCAGTCTAGGCCTATAGCAGCATAACTAAGGGGTGGCTCAGGGGTCACCTGAGTCAGCCCTACTATAAGCTTTATCAAAGAGGAAAATCATAAGCCTACTCTTAAATGTGAGGAGGTTGTCTGCCTCCCGTACACAAACTGGAGGCTGGTTCCACAGAAGAGGAGCTTGATAGCTGAAGGCTCTGGCTCCCATTGTACTTTTGGAGACTCTAGGAACCACAAGGAACCACAAGGAACCCTGCATTCTGGGAGCACAGTGCTCTAGTGGGGTAATAGGGTACTATGAGCTCTTTAAGATATGATGGTGCCTGACCATTTAGGGCTTTAAAGGTGAGGAGAAGGATTTTAAATTCTATTCTGGATTTTACAGGGAGCCAGTGTAGAGAAGCTAATATTGGAGAAATATGATCTCTTTTCCTGGTTCTTGTCAGTAAACGTGCAGCAGCATTCTGGATCAGCTGGAGAGTCTTAAGGGACTTATTGGGGCAGCCTGATAATAGAGAGTTGCAATCCAGCCTAGACTTAACAAATGCATGGACTAGTTTTTCTGCATCTTTTTGAGATAGGATGTGCCTGATTTTTGCAATGTTATGTAAGTGAAAAAAGGCAGTTCTTGAAGTTTGTTTTATGTGGGAGTTAAAGGACATATCCTGATCAAAGATAACTCCAAGATTCCTTACGGTGTCACTGGAGGCCAGGGCAATGCCATCTAGAGAAACTATATCTTTAGATAATGTGTTTCGAAGGTGTTCGGGGCCAAGTACAATAACTTCGGTTTTGTCTGAGATTAACATCAGAAAATTGCAGGTCATCCAGTTTTTTATGTCCTCAAGGGATGCTTGAAGTTTAACTAATTGATTGGTTTCATCTGGCTTGATCGATAGATATAATAACAATGAAAGTGATTCTTAATAATATTGCCTAAAGGAAGTATATAAGGTAAATAGAATTGGTCCAAGCACAGAACCTTGTGGAACTCCATGTGAAACTCTAAATCTATTATATATAATCCACTTGTCGACCGACTGTCAACTGAAACCCATGTATATCAACAGCCAACTGAATGCTCCTGGATCCTCTTGACCTCTCCTGCTCAAGCCAAAGTGCATTTTGTGTAACATCTTAGAACAAAAGATTGTAACAGATTGTTACCAGAGGTTTTAGCTAACTCAGATTTCCAGATACATTATTTTGGTTTTTATTATCAGTGGAACAAACCTTGTTTTAAGACTGAACAAACAAGATGTCAGCTTTTAGACGATCACATTCTTGTCAGAATCGGATCAGATTGTGGAGGATCAAAGACGAGCTGTTTCTCACACAGATGTTTCTGTGCTGCCTGTGAAATCAAATGTGATTCCTCCCTCTTGCTAAACTCTAAACTGTGACAGTTTGTGGTGTGTTGGCAGAATTCTAATCCTCCTGGGTCATGTGATGCTGAGCCTCCAGAGGCGCTTACTGCTTCACTTCACAGTGTAACCTGCTTCTGTCAGGATTTTTATACTTCAGTATGGCTTTATTTAATAAGGGTAGTTAACCTTTTCTAACCAGTGGGATGATACATGAGGGATGGGTGGAGGTTGGGTTCAGATTTAGAAAACTTAACAAAAAGATATTTCAAGGCCACACTTTTCTTTATCAAGACCAAATACTGCTAAACAAGATAAACATTTTACCCTGATTTTGACTTTGTGCACAAGACACAAAACATTATTACACTATCCCTTCATTTTCATTATGATCTAAATACCGGTATGTTTTTAAAGCATGCACACAAATTAGTTCTTTCAGCAAGTCTCATTGTGCATTATTTCATATGATATAAAGAGAAATATTAAATTCACTGTATGTGTTAGCTGAATTGTTGCTTATATGACACCAAGCAGTTTTCTGGGTGGCCGCATAATGCTTCTTGTTAGAATATAAAGCAAGTAATAGAAATAGTACAACATAATACAATAATCAAATAAGAAAAGATGTAAATAAAAGTAGAATGATTATTTCATATGTATGTCCGATATATATATATATAACAAAGAATCAAATGGCTATATGTTACATAAAAGTTGTTGCTTCTAGTAATGAACCCTCAGCTCCACAGAGCTTTATAGGGTCTTTCAGCTCATTGTTTTGGTTTACGGCTACAGTACTGTTTTGGTTCAGTCTAAGCACTGTTATCAACCACCAGCAGGCAGCTGCTTTTAATTAAATTTCTTTTTAAAAAAAAGCTCTGATAAACCCACTGTCCACTATCTGCTCATTAGCAAACAGCAGACAGACATAGTGAGAGACTAGATGGTGAACATAGTGGAACATTTAGCAGCTAAATAGCCAGATATTTTGTCCTAGGAGTTGGCAGAGACCAAACCAGAGATAACAAAGTAAAACATGTTTTCTATTTTCATCAACATTTTCACCATTCAGAACTTAATGGATTTTTTACAGGGCAGCTGTGGTTCAGGAGGTAGAGCAGGTCGTCCATTAGTCCTAGGGTTGGTGGTTCGATTCCTGGTTCCTCCTGTCCACATGTCGAAGTGAACCCTAAGTTGCTCCAGATGGGGGCCAGCACCTTGCATGGCAGCTATGGCACCATCAGTGTGTGAATGGGTGAATAAGACCAAGGTTGAAAAAGCGCTATATAAGTGAAATCCATTTACCTTTTTGTTTTTTGCAAATTCTCAGACCATTGATCCAGCATGTCAGCACAGTGATGTGTATTTTGCTTTGTGTTCTAAAAATGTTAGTGCTGTATTTGGTCTTCTGTTGCCATATTTTGGATGTGATACAGTACTTAACTCGTTTTTATTCAGATTATACAAGATGGGTTGTGTCAGCACTCTGCATGCAAGTAGTCCACTGCTGAAGCACACTTCTCTACCTCACAGTGGAATCATCTATAGTTGAAAGGTTAACTATGAAACTGTCCATATCTGGCTTTCTAAAACAGACCACTCTGAATCACCATGTACTTCATTTTTCACTTGTAGACAATTTTTTGTGGGACATACAGCACAGTGAACTCTTTGAAACAGTAGTATTTCAGCTGTTATGTTTGTATAGATAGAAGCACCACAGACAAATAGTTGCAGCCCCCCATTGTATGCACCTGTGATTGATTGATATGGGGTGGATGTTTGACCAAGACTTATTTACTGTTCTTTGTGTGTTAAGTTATTGCATAGCGAGCCTGATGAAGCCAGTGGCCTTGTTCGCACACTTGAATAAATGAGTTAATGAAGAGGACACAAACCTTTCAGTGTTGTTTTAGTATTTCTGCCTTTGAGTGCAGTGAATTCACAGGGTTCTTTTACAGCCAGAGGATGCCAGTGTAAATGACACAACAGCAGCTTAACCGCCATTATCAGCTGTTGTCAGAGGTGCAACCAGGTTAGCATTTGCATATATTAGACTAAGTCAGCAGGGCTGTTTGCTCAAAGATAATAAAGCCAGCAGTGACTCTGGACACCTGTAAAGGCAAGTGGCAACCTAAAACCGCTCAAATCTGCCTCTGAGGACAGCTTCAGCTGGAGGCCAAATATTGCCACACTGAATGAGTTACAAGCAATATTAGCTTTAATGCAAAATCCCTTTATGTGTGCTTCATAGACAGTACCGAGATCTTAGATCCAGAACTGGGTTTAAGCCACAAGTCCTTCAAATTAAACAACGAATGGTAACGCTGTAGATTTTAGCCTACAATGTACAGCGTAACTACTACAGAGTTACGGTGTAATATTTTGTACTAACAGTGTACCAGTACAGTACATACCAAGTGGGGACTGGGGAACAAGATGTGAAGTTATGGAATTGGGGGGTTAACAATTCAAGATCTTACAAAGAAGTTATCCTGTATTATGTTTTAACTACTGGGTACTGTTCTATTATAATAGGGTATGTATGACCTACTGAGCAATAATCTGGAAATTTAGGAGGAACTTTAGGAGAATTTAAACTGTAGTTATTATGTAACTGCTGGGTAGCTTTCTATTACTATTACATGATGACTTCTGCACCACTTAATACTCCTGATGTGATTTTATTTCAAAATGGCCTTAATACCAACAAACAGGCAATTTCCAGGCCTGGGGCGTCATGTATAATACTTCCATCCATATCAAAATTTTACATGCATACAAATGCCTAATAGTGTAAGCCAAAAAATAAACTTTGGTCACACACACCTGCATTCAATTTTTTTTCAACTCTGTGTCAGAGAGGCGTCAACTGCAGAGTTCAGTTTTGAGGCTGTAGTTTGTGGCAATGTATTGGACTGTTACAAAATGTGCAAATATAGTGTATCTACTTAAAAAAAACCCTAATCTTTTTATTCTTTTTAATTCTTTTTAGCCAGGTGAGGACGAACTACTACTGTGACACCTAATTCCCTACACAGGTAATTAAAAGTCCCTTACATAAGTCATTTTCTTGAAATCAAAAACTGATTTTTGTGTAGGGACTATTCCTGAGCAGGTGATTCACCCGTACTCACAAGCATACATTGCAGACGTGTAGTATGTGCCCTGCATGTGAAAATGTTATACCTATATTTCTGGTGCCTCCAGTAGCAATTTAGAACCTAAGTTTCATAAAGTATCCTGACATCTACCACATGAATTGGCACGTGGATTAGCATGCTAACACGCTAAACTAAGATGGCGACCATGATATGTGTTAAACGTCAGCAATGTTAACATTGTCAGTGTTAGCATGCTGACATTAGCTTTTAGCCCAAAGTACAGCCTCACAGTGCTGCTAGCGGGGCTGTAGACCCTAGGTCTTGTTTCCTAAGTCAGTTAAGATAGTTTGTTTGTTTAAGATAGTCACGATTAGCCTGGCAAGATAGTCTTAAAATTTATAGGAAGGCCCTCCGTAATGCCAGAGCAGCTTACTACTCATCATTAATAGAGGAAAATAAGAACAACCCCAGGTTTCTGTTCAGCACTGTAGCCAGGCTGACAGAGAGTCACAGCTCTGTTGAGCCATGTATTCCTATAGACCTCAGTAGTAATGACTTTATGAGCTTCTTTAATGATAAAATTCTAACTATTAGAGAAAAAATTCAGCACCTCCTGCCCTCAGTTGGTACTGACTTATCTTCAAACACAGGAACCTTAGAAACAACTGTAAAACCTGTACATTTAGACTGCTTTTCTCCCATCAACCGTAATCAACTAACTTCCATGATTTCCTCATCTAAGCCATCAACGTGTCTTTTAGACCCCGTCCCAACTAGGCTGCTTAAAGAAATTTTACCCTTAGTTAGCACTTATGTACTAGATATGATCAATCTGTCCTTATTTAAAGGCTATGTGCCACAGTCCTTTAAAGTAGCTGTAATTAAACCTCTTCTTAAAAAGCCCACTCTTGATCCAGGGATTTTGTCAAATTATAGACCTATATCTAACCCTCCTTTTCTCTCTAAGATCCTTGAGAAAGCAGTAGCCAATCAGTTGTGTGACTTTCTACACAACAACAAGCTGTTTGAGGATTTTCAGTCAGGATTTAGAGTGCATCATAGCACAGAGACAGCACTGGTGAAAGTTACAAATGACCTTCTAATTGCATCAGACCAAGGACTTGTCTCTGTACTTGTCTTACTAGATCTTAGTGCTGCATTACGATACCATTGGCCATCACATTCTATTACAGAGAGACTAGAACATTTTATTGGCATTAAAGGAATTTGCACTAAGCTGGTTTTAAATCCTATTTATCGAATCGTTATCAGTTTGTACACGTTAATGATGAATCCTCTACATGAGATTGAATCCGCGAGGAGTTCCACAAGGTTCTGTGCTTGGACCAATTCTATTTACCTTGTATATGCTTCGCTAGAGCAATATTATTAGGAAGCACTCCATACATTTTCATTGTTATGCAGATGATATCCAATTATATTTATCGATCAGGCCAGATGAAACCAATCAGTTGGCTAAACTTCAAGCATGCCTTAAGGACATAAAAACCTGGATGACCTGCAATTTTCTGATGTTAAACTCAGAAAAAACCGAAGTTATTGTACTTGGCCCCGAACACCTTCGAAACACATTATCTAAAGATATAGTTTCTCTAGATGGCATTGCCCTGGCCTCCAACGAAACCGTAAGGAATCTTGGAGTTATCTTTGATCAGGATATGTCCTTTAACTCCCAAATAAAACAAACTTCAAGAACTGCATTTTTTCATTTACGTAACATTGCAAAAATCAGACACATCCTATCTCAAAAAGATGCAGAAAAACTAGTCCATGCATTTGTTACGTCTAGGCTGAACTATTGCAACTCTCTATTATCAGGCTGCCCCAATAAATCCCTTAAGACTCTCCAGCTGATTCAGAATGCTGCGGCACGTTTACTGACAAGAACCAGAAAAAGAGAACATATTTCTCCAATATTAGCTTCTCTACACTGGCTCCTTGTAAAATCCAGAATAGAATTTAAAATCCTTCTCCTCACCTTCAAAGCCCTAAATGGTCAGGCACCATCATATCTTAAGGAGCTCATAGTACCCTATTACCCCACTAGAGCACTGCGCTCCCAGAATGCAGGGTTCCTTGTGGTTCCTAGAGTCTCTAAAAGTAGAATGGGAGCCAGAGCCTTCAGCTATCAAGCTCCTCTCCTGTGGAACCAGATCCCAGTTTGTGTACGGGAGGCTGACAACCTCCTCACATTTAAGAGTAGGCTTAAGACTTTCCTCTTTGATAAAGCTTATAGTAGGGCTGACTCAGGTGACCCCTGAGCCACCCCTTAGTTATGCTGCTATAGGCCTAGACTGCCGGGGACTTCCTATGATGCACTGAGCTCTTTTCTCCTCCTCTTCCTCTCCATCTGTACGCCCTCATATCCCATCAATGCTTGTTATTAATTCAACTTCTTCCCGTAGTTGTGTGCTTTCTCTCCTCTCTCTCTCTCCCCTTCTGTTGCTTTCTGCAGGTGTTTCTGCCTCTGGAGCTGTGGGGTCTGGGTCTGTGGTTGCTGCCGCCTGCTGCCCCCGTGCTCCTGCTCTGCACCCGCTGCTGCTATTGCTGTTGTTGCTGTTATTAGTGTTGCTATTATAATGTTGCTCTTAGTGTTGTTTCCGTTGGTGTTAACATCAATGCCATTACCACAACTATTGCTTTACATCCCTATGTGGAACTGTATTGTGCTGCTGTATGTTCTCTTTCCTCCTGCTCTCTCTC
>SEMN01002020.1:0-17179 GCA_005408345.1 Macquaria australasica | reverse complement strand
AAACTGAAAATGAAAATTGAATCATCTGTAAACATTGCTTCCAAAGCAAAACACACAAAAATGCATATTTTGTCTTAAAAATGAATAAAAACATTTTATTGTTTCAATGAACATTTGTGAAGGTTCCAACTGAGTTTAACATTCAGACAAATTAGGTAAAATAAGACTTAAATTTCCAATCAGAACGTTCATCACTGACAGTGGAAAAAAAAAGTTATACTGAGACAACTGAATGTTGCCAGTGGTGGTGATAAATAGAGGAAGTAGTTTTTGTATGACTCTCCTATTATTGTCTCTCACTGTGTCTCTCCGGCACACTAATACACAGCTGTGTCTTCAGGCTGCACATTCTGTCCGTTTAGAGTCATTGTGTTGCTGGAAGAGTCTAAGTCGATACTGAACTTGTTCTTTAGTGAATCCTTGAAGTGAGAGCCTCCAGTGGATCTCATTCCAACCCACTCCAGTCCTTTCCCTGCAGGCTGTCTGATCCAAGCTGTCCAGTAGCTGCTAAGAGAATAAGAGACCTGACAGGTGATGGTCAGACGTTGACCTGGCTGCACAGTCACAGAGGCTGGCTGTGTCAACTGTTCACACTTCACACCTGTGGAGGAAAACATGTTGAATATTGAATCAGTGTAATAACAGTGAACAGTCAGTGTGCTGTGATCATACTGTCAGTGTCCCTGCCTCAGTGAGACTCACAGGATCCAGCAGCCAACAGCAGCAGCAGAGCTACAGAGAACATGGTTGGTATTGAAGGTGATCTGATGGGAGCTTCTCTTCTTCTGCTGCAACTGACAGCATGATATCAAGTCTTTATAGCAGACTGTGAGGAAGTTCACTTTGCATAGAGGAGGACACTGACAGAGTCTAAAAGAGGGATGGACTGTTATGGCACAAGAATTGAATTATATATTTTTTTTATAATTACTCTAATAATCTGGTGATACATATATGAATTGCTTTGCTGAAAATAGCCACCTTGACAGGCTGTGATAAAGTATCTCTCATCCTGCTGCTGGACGGCGTTGCAGCTGCCTCTGAAGTCTGGGGCACTCTACTCTGCGGCCACAAAGCGCTGGAGGGGCGTCTTTGAGAAAACAAGTCGTGGTGGGAGGGACCGCGGTCTCGGTGAGGCTCACGCCGTGGAGAGCGAGCCCTATGAGGGATATGGTTTCGCAGGGGAACCGACTCCTTCTGCTGCCTGTCGAAGTTGTGGGTTTGGTGGGAGGGGCTTAGCGGAGTGATACGAGGCAGCAGAGAGAGAGGCGGAAGGTTTTGCCTAGGTTGTACAGCTTTTGCCTACCCCAGCTTTAAAACAATAACTTAAGTTGAATTGTTTTATTCTTCAAAAAACGTCTAAAATAAGTCAGATGAAAACATTCACATTTAGACTCATTTACACTCAGTTTTAAACAGAATATTTACTGTTTCCAGTCTCAACTTAATATGTGAGAAATCCAGAGCTGCACAAAAACTTGTCTGAATGAAGCAGTTTTATTGAGACTATATTTCTATGAGTGTGTTGATGATGTTGAACTAAAGTTAATTTCTGTGGATGTGAAAAGCAAAAGGTAAATTTTTGATTTTTTTTTTTTGACATGTTAAGTTTTTGTACAGCATTGCTCCTTCCTGTGTCACTGTGGCTCTCGAGCACAATAATAAACAGCAGAATCTTCAGTCTTCAGACTGTTCATCTGCAGATACACCTGCTGTCTGCTGTTGTCTCTGGAGATGGTAAACCGGCCCTGAACTGACTGAGAGTAGTGTTTGCTGCTACCACTACCACTATCTAAAGCAACAACCCACTCCAGCCCTTTTCCAGGAGCCTGTCTGACCCAGTTCATCCAGTAGTCACTGAATGTGAATCCAGAGGCTGTACAGGTCAATCCGTGGGATTCTCCAGGCCTTTTAACCACTGGTTCAGATTCTGTCAGAGTCTGACCATCAACACCTGTAAAAACAAGGGAAATAATCAGTTGCTTAAGTTCGTAATTCTTTAAAAAAAACTTCAAATCAAGATCAGTGCAGATCTTCACCTGCCCAGCAGATAGTTAAAAGCAGCAGTCCTGTCCTATAGTCCATCATGTTAAACTGTGTGTCCACTGTTCTCTGTCATCCTCTCTGCAGTCAGATAAGTAGAGGTGGAAGACATCTGAGTTTTGCATTGACTCCTCCTCACAGGGAGGATACAGCTGGATCAGTCTTGGATCTTTTATTAAAATTTGTGAATCAACATTAGTTGTAAAACGCTGATAAAAGTCACAATAAAGCAACTCAAGAGGAACATTTTACAGTAATATACAGTAAGTAGATCAATTTTTACTTGGATCAATGGTTTACATCATTAGACCAGGTGAAAATAGGAACTGGGGTTTGATTTGGACAAATATATTACCATCAGTAGTCGTGTTAATGTCAGATAAGACCAATAAATAACTTCTGTTCTTTCTTTATGTTACTTCTAGTGCACATTTTTTGTCATGATCTGTTCAAGTATCAAACTCTGTCAGTCCTAGACTGCCCTCTAGAGTTTTCAAAGACAAACTGTAATTTTCCATCTCGGCATGAACAAAGACATGACATTGTTGTTTGGTTTATGAAGCTTTTTTTAATCTTGGCCAAATTACAAAAGGGAAATTTGCATCCTATTTGTGTATTTGTGAAGAGATATAGCTACTGTTTCAGTTCGCCTCCATGAATCGCCACCTTAACGTGGTGGAGGGGTTTGTGTGCCCCTGTGACCCTGGGAGCTGTGTTGTCCGGGGCACTGGCCCCTGGTAGGGTCTCCCAAGGCAAATTGGTCCCAGGGGAGGGGACAGACTAAGAGCGATTCACAAACCCCTGATGAGTTGGACCATGCAGAGCTGGAGCACCTCGCCCGGAGGAGGGATACCGGGGCCCCCACCTGGAGCCAGACCCGGGAGGGGAGCACGATGGCGAGTGTCTGGTGGTTGGGCCTTGACCCATGGGGCCCGGTCGGGCACAACCCGAAAAACCGACATGGAGCCGCCACCCTGTGGGCCCACCACCTGCAGGGATAGGCATCGGAGTCGGGTGCAGTGTAAGCCGGGCGGCAGGCAAGGGCAGAGACCTGGGCGTGCCGACCTTCGGCGTCGCAGACTGGTTTTAGGGACGTGGAACGTCAGCTCTCTGGCGGGGAAAGAGCCGGAGCTGGTGCAGGAGGTGGAGCGGTACCAGCTAGATATAGTTGGGCTCACCTCTACGCATAGCTCAGGATCTGGAACCAAACTCCTGGAGAGGGGCTAGACTCTCTTCTTTTCCGGAGTTGCCCAGGATGAAAGGCGCCGGGCGGGTGTGGGGATACTCACGAGTCCCCGGCTGAGCGCCGCTGTGTTGGAGTTTTCCCCGGGGAACGAGAGGGTCGCCTCGATGCGACTGAAAGTTGCTGAGAGGAAGGCCCTGACTGTTGTTTGTGCTTATGCACCAAACAGCAGTTCAGAGTACCCGGCCTTCTTGGAGTTCCTGGGTGGCGTCCTGGAAGGGATACCACCTGGAGACTCCATAGTTCTGCTGGGAGACTTCAACGCCCATGTGGGCAATGATGGTGAAACCTGGAGGGGGGTGATTGGGAGGAATGGCCTCCCTGATCTGAACCCGAGTGGTGCTTTGTTGTTGGACTTCTGTGCTAGTCATGGACTGGCCATAACAAACACCATGTTTGAGCATAGGGTGGTTCATAAGTGTACTTGGTACCAGAACACCTTAGGCCGCAGGTCGATGATCGACTTTGTGGTCGTATCATCAGATCTGCGGCCGTATGTCTTGGACACTCGGGTGAAGAGAGGGGCAGAGCTGTCAACTGATCACCACTTGGTGGTGAGTTGGATAAGATGGTAGGGACGGCTGCCGGAAAGACCTGGCAAACCTAAACGTGTAGTGAGGGTGAACTGGGAAAGTCTGGCGGAGGGCCCTGTCCACGAGATCTTCAACTCCCACCTCTGGAAGAACTTCTCGCGCATCCCGGGGGAGGTTGGGGACATGGAAACAGAGTGGGCCATGTTCAAAGCCTCCATTGCTGAGGTGGCCGCTAGGAGCTGTGGTCAGAAGGTCGTTGGTGCCTGTCGAGGCGGCAACCTTAGAACCCGCTGGTGGACACCGGCGGTGAAGGAAGCCGTTAAGCTGAAGAAGGAGGCTTTTCGGGCTTGGCTAGCCCAGAGGTCTCCTGAAGCAGCGACAGGTACCGGGAGGCCAGAAGGACGGTGGCCTCGGTGGTCACCAAAGCAAAAACCCGGGTGTGGGAGGAGTTTGGGGAGGCTATGGAGAAGGACTTTCGGTTGGCCTCAAGGAAGTTCTGGCAAACCGTTAGACGACTCAGGAAGGGAAAGCGGGGCTTGGCCCAGGCCGTGTTCAACAGGGGAGGAGAGCTGCTAACCCGGACTGGGGCTGCTGGGGGGTTCATGGGAGTTTGCCCATCCAGTCTACATGTGTTTTGTCGACTTGGAGAAGACTTTCAACCATGTCCCCCGGGGGGTCCTGTGGGGGGTACTGCGGGCGTATGGGGTACCTGGGTCGCTGCTACAAGCCATCCGGTCCCTATATAACTGAAGTGAGTGCTGTGTCCACATTCTCGGCACAAAGTCAAACACGTTCCAAGTGGGTGTTGGACTCCGCCAGGGCTGCCCCTTGTCACCAATTCTGTTTGTGATATTCATGGACAGGATTTCAAGGCGCAGCCGGGGGGAGGAGAGTGTCCGGTTTGGTGGTCTCAGAATAGCATCTCTGCTCTTTGCGGACGATGTGGTTCTGTTGGCTTCATTAGGCTGTGACCTTCAGCATGCACTGGGGCAGTTTGCAGCCGAGTGTGAAGAGGCTGGGATGAGAGTCAGCACCTCCAAGTCCGAGGCCATGGTTCTCAGCCGGAAAACGATGGACTGCCCCCTTTGGGTAGGAGGTGAGTTACTGCCCCAGACGGGGGAGTTCAAGTATCTTGGGGTCTTGTTCACGAGTGATGGTAAGATGGAGCGTGAGATGGACAGGCGGATCGGTGCAGCATCAGCAGTAATGCGGGCGTTGTACCGGACCGTGGTGGTGAAGAGGGAGCTGAGCTGGAAGGCAAAGCTTTCGATTTACCAGTCGTTCTACGTTCCAACCCTCACCTATGGTCATGAGCTTTGGGTAGTGACCGAAAGAATGAGATCGCGGATACAAGCGGCCGAAATGAGTTTCCTCTGCAGGGTGGCTGGGCTCACCCTTAGAGATAGGGAAAGGAGCTCGGACATCCGGAGGGAGCTTGGAGTAGAGCCGCTGCTCCTTCGCATCGAAAGGAGCCAGTTGAGGTGGTTTGGGCATCTGATTAGGATGCCTCCTGGACGCCTCCCTTTGGAGGTTTTCCGGGCACGTCCAACTGGTAGGAGGCCCTGGGGCAGACCCAGAACACGCTGGAGGGATTATATATCTCATCTGGCCTGGGAACGCCTTGGGGTCCCCCAGGAGGAGCTGGAAAGCATTGCCAAGGAGAGGGACGTCTGGACAACCTGTTACGAACTGTGGCACGGGAAGCAGGACTCAAATGCACGACTCACTACTCAGATGTTTCAAAACTTAAGCTCTTTACTGTAAAAACAAGAACAACAAAAAGATGCTTTCAATCTAAGACAAAGTACAACTAAAACCGCTCACAAGGAGGATAATACAAAGTACAACAAAAAATCACTCTTGCAGAGGAAACACTAACAAAGTACAAACTCAAAACGCTCCAGAAAGGAGGAATACCAAAGTACAACGAAAAACACAAAAACCTGACAGTAGCTTGAGGCATGGGGGTACGCTGGCTCGCTTGGACCGACTGACATACAAACTGAACAAGACGAACTGGCACAGGACAAGGGGAGACGAGGACTCTATATACAAAAGGTGAGGGAGCACAGGTGAAACCAATCCGGGGCGGGGCAGACAATCAACACGGTGGGAAAACACAAAGGGAGGAAGTCAGGTACAGACACAAAAGGAAACTACACAATAAAACAGGAAGTGCCAAACAAGACTATGTGAATAACTTGACGAACAAATAAACATGACACACTTAAACTTCTCAGCAGATCTGCCGCGACACCACGCAATCCTGCTTAACCTGCTGCCACAGTGACCCGGCCCCGGATAAGCGGAATAAAATGGATGGATGAATGGATAAGTTCGCTTTGTCTAAATGTTATTTTCAAAGCCAATGCATGGAAACTGTTCGAGCAGAAGTGTCTCTGCTGTAGCTGAACTTGTTCTTCAGAGCATAATTTTGACGAAGGGTACCTCCACCCCACTGACGGGAAATCCAGTCCATTGGTTTTCCTTCACACTGTCTGATCCAACCTATTGCATAGCTGCTATCAGTCAAAGAATAACCAGAGACCTGACAGCTGATGGTCAAAGACTGTCCAGGCTGCACAACATTGAGTCTGGCTGGATGAGATCAATACTGTTCACACCTGTGGAAACAGAAATCAGCATTATCTCCATCATTCATCTGACTATTCAGTGTTTCTAATGTGTTTATTAGTGTGAATCCACTGAAAGCTCCTCACAGCTGCCTGCCAGCAGCAGTATCAGAGCTACAGAGAACATGTTGATGTTGAAGCTGAGCTGATGTGAGCTCTTCTGTCTTCTCACTGACACACACACACACAATTCACTTCTTTATGAGGCAACACACAAGGAGGCTGATTTACATACTGATGATAGTAAAGCTGACTAAAGTTTATTTAAATAATTCAGTGAAGATGAAATGTTTTGGTGTTTCTCCAAAAGAGAAACGCCTGGTGGAACTTGAATCTTTGAAAAACACATTTTAGATTGTTCATGAAAACAAACTTTTAGTTTGACTAATTAACATCATCATGAAGTTGGCTGAAGATAACTGATTCAGTTACTAATGCAGTTATGATTCACATAATAATTATAAGTTTTTTTTACAACAATGATATTATGGAAGACAAAGTGACTCTTTAAGGATTCATTTCTACTGTAGTTCATGTAGATCACGAGCTTTTAAAACCAAGTTGTGAGCTGAATTGATTCCATCACTTGAAAAGTTATATTTACATACAATGATGTATCAGTGATTGTAATGTCAGAGTATTTAAATACATGAAAACAGCTGCTGATAACATTAAATTAAGAACCATTTATAAAATCTAAAGACTGTTTCCCTCTTTACTGTAACAGTGAGCTGGTGTTGAAATCATTAGTGGTCTGAGGGCTCCTCCTCTGGTGGCTTCATGTTACAAGTGTTCAGGCACTGAGGGGTTTTTGTTCAGGTCTACTGATGGTTTGTGTTATTGTGGATCTCTGGCACAGTAATACACAGCAGTGTCTTCAGGCTGCACATTCTGTCCGTTTAGAGTCACTGTGTTGCTGGAAGAGTTTAAGTCGATACTGAACTTGTTCTTTAGTGAATCCTTGAAGTGAGAGCCTCCAGTATATCTCATTCCAATCCACTCCAGTCCTTTCCCTGCATGCTGTCTGATCCAAGCTGTCCAGTAGCTGCTAACAGAATAAGAGACCTGACAGGTGATGGTCAGACGTTGACCTGGCTGCACAGTCACAGAGGCTGGCTGTGTCAACTGTTCACACTTCACACCTGTTAAAAAAAGAAAATGTTTTTTATCAGTGGAAAACAATAGTTAGACAAGTATCTGCTGGCTTAGCTGTCAAATGTAGAAATCTGCTCTTGTTTCATATCACATACAATATAAGACAGTGACGTGATGTTGCTGAAACAGAGCTTGAAACTCCATTCATTCTCTCAATTCACAGCCTCTAAATACATTTGTCATAGATTATTTAAAAAAAACCTCAGCAGACAAAGAAAGAGGACATGAGGGTTATTTTTAATGAATCTCTAAAGCTCTGTCACTTAAAAATTAACATAATTTGTAAATTCAAGCTACTTGAATCTTTGTCTAGAAGTATTCTAAACACAAAAATCTACCCTCAAAGGCCAATTCAAATATCACTCATTCCGAAAAAGATGTTTGGGTGTGAAGGAATAATTTAATTTTCTTGATCTATATGATCTGAAGATGTTAATAATGTGAGGGGGTCTGATGAGTACTGTAGGATTTTGTACAGCTGCTCAACCAACTCCAGTCACTGTGAGTCTCGAGCACAATAATAAACAGCAGAATCTTCAGTCTTCATACTGTTCATCTGCAGATACAGCTGCTGTCTGCTGTTGTCTCTGGAGATGGTAAACCGGCCTTGAACTGATTGAGAGTAGAATTTGCTGCTACCACTACCACTATCTAAAGCAGCAATCCACTCCAGCCCTTTTCCAGGAGCCTGTCTGACCCAGTTCATCCAGTAGTCACTGAATGCAAATCCAGTGGCTGTACAGGTCAATCTGTGGGATTCTCCAGGCCTTTTAACCACTGGTTCAGATTCTGTCAGAGTCTGACCATCAACACCTGTCACGAGGATAAAAAAGACATCAAGTGAAATAAGCTGGTGACACAAACAGAAACTATGTAAATCAAGATCAGTGCAGATCTTCACCTGCCCAGCAGATAGTTAAAAGCAGCAGTCCTGTCCTATAGTCCATCATGTTAAACTGTGTGTCCACTGTTCTCTGTCATCCTCTCTGCAGTCAGATAAGTAGAGGTGGAAGACATCTGAGTTTTGCATTGACTCCTCCTCACAGGGAGGAGAGGATTGGATTGGACGTGGCATTCAGTTTATTGTTTGATCTAATTGGAGAATCAATGTTCACGAGTCATTCCTCAAAGTCAGTCGATTTAACGTTTATCTGACATGTTTTAATTTCACTTGTGTGAAATGTGTTTGAGTATAAATATCACAACCACATTTCCCAGGTTTATTCAGATTAGTTCAAATAAAATTTATCTTGGCATCATGGTTTCTCATTACTCCCTGTAAGCATTTTGGGCAGCAGATGAGCCAAATAATTAACAGTATTCCTCTGATCATCATTTTCCACCAGCATTTTTAAAAATTGCTTTATTGTCATTTCATCATGTTACACCATCCACCAATGTTTTTAATATATTTTTTATCGTTGACATTTCCCCCCCTTTATAATCATGTTCTGATCCAGCCATGCTCGCTCTGTGACCAGATGTTTTTCAGCTTGTTTCTCTTCTCAAACTAAATTAATTAAGTTAATTGAAAAGAGCTGGCATAGCTTCCAGAGACTGATCCAGTTTAATTTCACTCCAAACTCCTGCAAGTAAAGAAATGGTGATCATCTTGCATCACATTTACATATAACAGGTTAGATATTTACAAAAGAGTGTCTTCAGTGTGTTAAAGCGGAAATTATTCTTACCATGAATACAAACTATAAACAATAAACTCCAGGAAATCATATTTTTCATTCTGTAATAAACTCTGTAATCCAGTAAATCCAATTAATCCATTTAGTTAATCCAAAAAATGATATGAGGGCTGTTAATGGTGTGATTATAAGGAAGGAAGAGTTTGCACTGACCTCCCTCTATATGTTTAAAAACAGAACATGGAAAGCAGATGCACTTTATCATCAGTAGAGTTTTCTACAAGAGCAGGGGAAATTGTAAAAATACCAAATACCTGGCAACTATTTGAATTGTAAAATACAGTAGTTGGATACTACAGGGACAGACAAGATATTTTTCTGACTATACTTTCAACTGAGAAACATTTCGAATATGTACTATTGTTTGAGCTGAGATCAAAATGTTTCTTTCCTTGGATAATAGTCTTGAAATCTTGAAAAAGCAGATGACAGTTTTATTTGTCATGGCCAAATTACCAATATATTTCCACAATATAACTCCCTTCTTTTGAATGGATACATGCTGTTTTATTTGGTTTTGGCATCTTTTGGGGAAATTTATGATCATGTTTGAATCTGTCTCATAAAGGAATGTTTAGTTTGTGCATTGACAGGGTTAGAGTCCTTCACACTTGGCATACTTTATGTGAGGAGTCTCTGTGTGTCTGGAGACAAAGATAAGATGGAGACCTTGTAGATGTTTCAGACTCCAATGATAATATGGAATGAGAAACGACACTGCCAGAGAGTTAACCACATTGTTTGCCTCCTTCCTGGTGGTGTGATTATGTGTGATTCTAGGTGACGTGGGGCATGCAGTATAAAGCTCAACAAATGTAATGTTACTTTAAGTTTTTGGTATCTGACTGTGTCCATGTATACAAGCTGTACCAAGATCTTCTCTGACGTCAGATTTGTGTTGTAATGAACTTATATGTTCAAGTAAGATCAACTGAGGCTCATCAAGTTTATTCTTCTATTCATCAAAATGAAGATTGACCAGAAGTACAGGTTTTTCCACATCTCTACCCCTTTGCATGATTCAGGAATCTCTCAGCATCGTATACAAGTACACAGATACAAAAGCTCAAATCCACAACAACTTCTCTATCAGGAAGTAACTTGTAAAGAGTTTGTATCATTATTTAAATAGTATTGATATATAGATAATTCACTGAACATATAATGGTTCTTTGATTTGATTTAACAATTACACTTAAAATGATGTTACCTGATTTTAGTGTTATATTGCAACCAGAGTTTTCCAAGGCCAAGATCTGACTGTAGTTGTGTTGTACAGTATTTATTTTTGTAAATACAGAAATGACTGAGTGACAAATTGGGGGAAGAGAGTGAAAGTGTTTTAAAGCAGTGTTAAGCTAAATTTGATCCATGACAAAAATGAAAAAATAAATTTCTTTTAAGATCTGTCTGTGGTGACTGTATTGGAAGTCTGTACGTCTTTGTAATAATTTATAAGTTCAAAATAGAGATGAGAGAGGGGACATTTAAATCTGTGTTCAATGATTCAATGAAATCCTTAATTCTTTATTTATTCTTAATTCATCTTTTTTAAACCAAAAGTGAAGTGACAACAATAATTTAAGCAATAATTTTAATAGTATGTAGACTTGAGTTTGCTGTGGCTGGTTGGAAGTTTGGAGTTTTATTTAAAGACTTTTAATGGTTTCAGATGTTTAAAGCTGCAGAGAAACTTGGAGCCTCTAGAAGAAAACAGCTGCTTGGGAATTGAAACCTGTGTGACAATATCCATGCAAGTTGCTTCAGTTAAAAAATAAATTGTATCAGTGGAAAACAATAGTTAGACTAGTATCTGTCAAATATACAAATCTGCACGTTTCATATCACATACAAAACATACAATATAAGACTGTTGGTGACGTGATGTTGCTGAAATAGAGCTTGAAACTCCATTCATCCTCTCAGTTCACAGCCTCTAAATACATTTGTCATAGATTATTATTAAAAAATCATCTCAGCAGACAAAGAAAGAGGATATGACGATTATTTTTAATGAATCTCTAAAGCTGTCACTAAAAAAGTAATATCATTTGTAAATTCAAGCTATGTTAAACTTTATCTAGAAGTATTCTTCGCACAAAAATCTACCCTCAAAGCCCAATTAAAATATCACTGATTCCAAAAAAGATGTTTGGGTGTGAAGGAAAAATTTCATTTTCTTGATCTATCTGATCTGAAAATGTTAATCATGTGAGGGGGTCTGATGAGGATTTTGTACAGCTGCTCAACCAACTCCAGTCACTGTGAGTCTCGAGCACAATAATAAACAGCAGAATCTTCAGTCTTCAGACTGTTCATCTGCAGATACAGCTGCTGTCTGCTGTCGTCTCTGGAGATGGTAAACCGGCCCTGAACTGACTGAGAGTAGTAATTGCTGCCACCATCATTTCTGACAGTGGAAATCCATTCCAGTCCTTTTCCAGGAGCCTGTCTGATCTAGTGCATCCAGTAGCTGCTGAATGTGAATCCAGAGGCTGTACAGGTCAATCTGTGGGATTCTCCAGGCCTTTTAACCACTGGTTCAGATTCTGTCAGAGTCTGACCATCAACACCTGTTAAGAGGATAACAAACGATCATTTCACACAAGTGAAACAAGATGGTGACACAAATGGAAACTATGTCAAATCAAGGTCAGTGCAGATCTTCACCTGCCCAGCAGATAGTTAAAAGCAGCAGTCCTGTCCTATAGTCCATCATGTTAACCTGTGTGTCCACTGTTCTCTGTCATCCTCTCTGCAGTCAGATAAGTAGAGGTGGAAGACATCTGAGTTTTGCATTGACTCCTCCTCATAGTGAGGATCTGGATTTGACTTGGATCTCAGTTACTGTTCCTGGAGAATGAATGTTTACTGTACATGAGTAATGTTTCAGTACAATTTGTGCAGTAGGATGACAAACACATTATTTAAGGTGATTATTAAGCATAGTCTGCATCATGTGAAGACTCTGACAATGGTTGATCAATGAATTAAATTTTAATAGAAGACAAGAAATTACATGTCAACAAATGTTCATGATATATATGATTTTCTCACATAAGTCATATGAAAACAATTGTTGAAAATATTAATTAAACATTAAAAGTAAATTCAGGAAAAACATGTAACCCCTCAGTACGTGGATACCATTAATACCCATGTTTTGCATTATTTATGTTTCATTTCTTGTTGAAGAGTTTTTGAATCATTAATATTGTGAGTGAGACAATAGACTTTTTGGAAAATGCCTCCACTTGATATTTAATATTATTATTGATTTATATTATAATAAACCAAGTTATATTCCTTTTACTTTATAATTGCTAAATATGTCCGTTTCTCTCTTCAACAGTGAGCTGGTGTTGAAATCATTAGTGGTCTGAGGGCTCCTCCTCTGGTGGCTTCATGTTACAAGTGTTCAGACACTGAGGGGTTTTTGGTCAGGTCTACTGATGGTTTGTGTTATTGTGGATCTCTGGCACAGTAATACACAGCAGTGTCTTCAGGCTGCACATTCTGTCCGTTTAGAGTCACTGTGTTGCTGGAAGAGTCTAAGTCGATACTGAACTTGTTCTTCAGTGAATCTTTGTAGGCTGAGCCTCCAGTTTGCTTCCAATCCAGTTGTCAACTTTACTGTAAACTATTAATGCCTAAATGTATATTGATAATTCAATATTGAAACATTATGTACATTATTGTAATATTCCAAACTACAATAAAGATTATTACTACTATTCATAATGTGAAAATTAACATGAATCATGGATAATGGAAAACATACTCAGTAAAATCAACATTGCAATAACACTGATGATGTGCAACCATGGAAACAAAAGGAGAAACCACCAAGAATGTTGCTTTCTATAAGCCATGTTTACAGTGTGTTTAGCTTTTATTTAAAAATTATAACCCACTTTAAAAATGATGTAAGCTGTTATCCTCATATAATTTCGTCATGGAAGGCCTTCGAGGCAGCTCTGCCACAACAGGCCATCTAGGCAACAGGGGAAGGACCCAAATGCAGACAAATTGGGAGGCTTCAGCAAGTTGAAGGTTTATTTCAGGGTGAACTTACAAGTCAAGAATCATCACTGGAATCCTGGTTCGTGTGGCAAAAAACCCCCGAGGCGAAAACAAAGGTCAAAACAGCAAGACACAAGGAAATGAGACATGAGTCGCAGGGAAACCAGGAACAGAGAAACGCAACGCAAACAATGAACCAACACTGAACAAAGGAAAGGGCCTGGTATAAATAGGACAAAACTAAACGAGGGAATCAGGGGCAGGTGAGTAAAGAAACAGGTGAACCTAATCAAAAGTAGCAGGGATGCAACAAGGACAGGAAGTAAGTCAAAACCATGAACAAAGAGCAAACCTACAAAATAAAACAGGAAATAACACACGAGTCCATCGTGGACCATGACAAATTTGTTTACTGTCAGCATCGCCTGTTCATGATTAACATCAAACATGAGCACAGCTTTTTTGTAATTGCAGCATTTATTTATTCATTCGACGATATACCATTAACTGAGTTATATAATTCTGGGTATTGGGGTGTCCCCGTAGCTCACCGGTTAGAGCACATATATGCTACCACGTGTGAAGGCTGGGTCCTTACTGCAGAGGCCCGGGTTCAAGTGCAGCCGAGCCCTTTGCTACATCTCCCCTTTCCTGTCTTTCTCTACCGTCCTGTGACATGCCAACAAAAAAACAAACAAACACCTGTTTTGTAATAAATATTTCATTTGGTTTCTACATTTGCATCTTGTGGTTTTGCATTTCCTCATGTTGCTCCTATTGTGACAGTGATAGTTGTTGCAAAGGTAATCAGGGAGTTAGCTCACATTAACCAGCTGACCAGGCCTCTCTGCACCCTAGCCAGAGCTATATGCTGCATTTGTTATCATTGTAGACATTCCTGATTCAATATTAAAGTAGACCCCTCACCAATTCACCTCACCTTGCAAAATGTATTTTCAGTGATGTTATGTGTTACTGTAAAATGAGAACTGAGTGGGAGAGCTACATAAAAAACTATATAATATGTAAAATATATAATATTAAAGAATGTGTACATATATATAAAACCAAAAAGAAAATGTATAATAATAATAATAATAATATAAAAATACTTCATGCTTGGGCTCTACCTGCCCAGTAAGAAAGAGGAGGATTTTGTACAGCTGCTCAACCAACTCCAGTCACTGTGGCTTTCGAGCACAATAATAAACAGCAGAATCTTCAGTCTTCAGACTGTTCATCTGCAGATACACCTGCTGTCTGCTGTTGTCTCTGGAGATGGTAAACCGGCCTTGAACTGACTGAGAGTAGAACGTGCCGCTACTATCAGTGTAGATCAAAGCGATCCACTCCAGTCCTTTTCCAGGAGCCTGTCTGATCCAGACCATATTGTAGCTGCTGAATGTGAATCCAGAGGTTGTACAGGTCAATCTGTGGGATTCTCCAGGCCTTTTAACTGCTGGTTCAGATTCTGTCAGAGTCTGACCATCAACACCTGTCAAGAGGATAAAACAAACATTAATTGAAATAAGCTGGTGACACAAATAGAAACTGTGTCAAATCAAGATCAGTGCAGATCTTCACCTGCCCAGCAGATAGTTAAAAGCAGCAGTCCTGTCCTATAGTCCATCATGTTAAACTGTGTGTCCACTGTTCTCTGTCATCCTCTCTGCAGTCAGATAAGTAGAGGTGGAAGGCATCTGAGTTTTGCATTGACTCCTCCTCACAGGGAGGAGAGAACCAGATTGGACTGGTGACTTTGCTTTGCTGCATTTGATCCTCGCTTGTGGAAATCAGAGGAGAGATTGAACAGTTTCCTCTGTTCAGTCTCTCCTCACAACACTAAGTATAATCTCACTATATCTCTTACAGTTTTGATTTCCTTTAATTATTTAACCCAATGTTATTATCCTTGTTTTAATATAAGTTACTGTGTTACTCAGACGCTTTTGTCAAATGAAATGTTCAAATAATTGAATATTGCTACTTTTTATGAATAAAAGTTATTAATATTATTATTCTTTTAAAAATTGGTTTCATTTTATGTAGTATGAAAAAAATGCTTGTTGGCTTGGTTTGAGAAAGGCAAACAACATACCTTGTCTGCTAAAGTTATTTTTTTGTCAAAGTTGAGATTTTGTGTCACGATAATAAGAACAGAATTTGAACAATTTGTTTCGTGGGAAACTGACATCCAACAAGTTTTCAGTTGTGTGTTTTTGCTTGTATCTTGTACTGTTTGGGCTGTTTCTTGTAAATAAACCTCATGCACAATATTATTAGACTAAACACTGATTTTTAAACAACTAAAATTCAAAGCACAAAGGTCTGAAAACTATTCGAATTCAAAACAAATTTCAAATTCAGATGAATGAATCAAATTAATTTAGCTCAAGTCACAACTGTCACAGTTCATTGTATGTGTTAAACCAACAAGGTCTTGAAAAGGTGAGATTTTGGAACAACTAGCGATCTATGTCTCAAGCAGCGAATTAGCACATCACAGAAAATCAACATTATCTCCATCATTCATCTGATTATTCACTGTTTCTAACGTGTTTATTAGTGTGAATCCACTGAAAGCTCCTCACAGGATCCAGCTGCCAGCAGCAGTATCAGAGCTACAGAGAACATGTTGATGTGAGCTCTTTTGTCCTCTCACTGACACACACACACTTCACTTCCTTATAAGTAACCTTTATTTGCATATTGTTGAATCCTTTAAATTTTATTTAAATCAGTTGAAGGTGTAAACAGTGTATCTCCTCACGTGACCAGACTACAGAGAAATATTTCTTTTTGTTTTTTTAAGAACATATTTTTATGAAAGAGCTCATATGGACTTGTGTCACCATCTATAGTAAATTTAATGATCATAATAAAAATATGTCTTAAAACTCATGAAGTTAGTGTACGTTAATGTAGAAAACCTGAATATTGTATGGTACAGAGCTTTTTAAAGCAAAGTTTTCACTGTAGTTGAATTTATGTTGTAATTACAATAAGGTTTTCTTCTTATAAATGCAGGTGTGTATTACAGTATCACTTATTCATTCAGCTTACATCACAAAGTCTCACAAGCACAAGAATAAACAGCAGCTCCTTCAATATTCAAGCTGTTATCTTGAAATCTATTTGAGATGGTGAACTACAACTAAATGAACACATGAAGCTGCAGTCACTGCTGATCCAATACTTAAAATGTTCTGTGTGTGTTGTGGTGAAGCGAGCTCACAAAGGGTGTGAGAATAAAACTCTAGTTCAGTCCAGGGTTTGAGTGTCAGTCAGTTAAGATCCACTGTCCACTGTTCTCTGTCATCCTCTCTGCAGTCAGATAAGTAGAGGTGGAAGACATCCGAGTTTTGCATTGACTCCTCCTCATAGTGTGGAACTGGATTTGACTTGGATCTCAGTTACTGTTACTGGAGAATAAATGTTTACTGTACATGAGTCGTTCCTCCAAGAGACTCTCTTGCATGTTTCAGTATAATTTTTGCAATATGTTAACAGAAACATAATTTAAGGTGATTATTAAGCACAGTCTGCATCCTGTGAAGAATGGTTGATCAATTAATTACTTTTTAATAGAAAAAAACAAGAAATTACACCTTAACAAATGTTGTTCATTATGTCATACTGACATGGTTTTCTCACAAAGTGTTCATAAGTCATATCTGAAGACAATTGTTGAGAATATTAATTAAGCATTAAAAGTAAATTCAGGAAAAACATGTAACCCCTCAGTACGTGGATACCATGAATACCCATGTTTTGCATTATTTATGTTTCATTTCTTTTGGGTGAAGAGCTTTTTAAAACGCAGGTCTGAGTTGATATAATGCTGTCATT
>SEMN01002019.1:0-17195 GCA_005408345.1 Macquaria australasica | reverse complement strand
GGGTGAGTGGCGCTACATTGGGAAATCAGCCGATCCCCCAGGGTGATGTCGCATTGACTGAACATTGTATTGAGCGGGTAATTGATCAGGGAGACGGCCGCGTCGTCCGCCAGGTTAGAGCCGTCGGCGTTGGTGATTTCAGCGCGAACGAGCAGCAGGGTGTCGTTCAGATCCAAATATTTTTCCCCATCTCCGGGAATAAAAAATTCGATGGGGCCCCCGTCTGTGATGGCCGACAGAGGGAGAATTTCGGTGTAGAGCTTATCCTCGATCGAGAGCTGCGTCATGGGAGCGGAGAATAAATCCAACTCCGCCAGCGTGCACTCGGGTGATTTCTGATGAGCCATCTCTGCCGTGTTTTAGAAGATGTCGGCGGACTTCCTCTTCTTAGGTCTGCTGCCCGCGACTGATCTCTTCTTGCGAGGTTGCCTGCGGTTATGAGGGAGTCGATCCTCCGGAGGTCTCTTTCTCTGCCTGCGCGAAAGGACCATAATCCCTCCAGATCCCTCCTGCCGGGATGGACCGGCTATTCTCCCCGACACTTCTTTCACGACGTCCGAGACCATGTTGGCGGCGGCGGATTTCAGGTGAGGCTTGGCAATGGCGAAACCTCTTTTCATCAGAGGGGAGATGAAACGGAACAGTTTTGAAAAGATGGATCCGATCCCCCGACCGTACATCACGGGTGAGCCGTAAAAACCGGGCAGAGCGCCGCCCGCTTGATTTTCATAATAGGCGACAAAGCGCCGAGGGTCCTGGAGTGCCATCATTTATTTTTTTTACACAGCCGGTTTAAAGTGGAGCTTCAGGATAGTCTTTCCGTAAACAAAGTCAATGCACCTGTTACGATCCGACTTGATCTCAATGTGAATACTTTTGATGTGAGCTTTAGATACCGGTGTGTAGTGAATGGTGTGGTACCTAATGTTCACCACGTCTCCAAAATCGCCTTTTACGTTCACCACTCCCAGCAGAGGTGAGTAACTGTCACCCACCTGTTGGTACTGAATGATATCCGTGTAAACAAACAGGTTATAAATCCCGATTCTCAGATCGCTGGGGTAGGGAGCTGAACGGTTAGAGAGAGTCCACCATTCTCCTATTTTCAGTCCCAGCATGTAAGCCATTTTATGCTGACCGTTGCCTTTGAAATCAATGCGTCTGGTCACGGTGTTGTAAGAGGCCTGAGCTGTAGGGTCGTACTTTTTGAGAAGGGGTACTAGCTGCTCCAGGAGGTCTTTTGGTTTGTCATAATACCTGCCGTTGCTGAACCTCTGAATCACCAAAGGCTGCGATTCTTCCCCCACCCTATTGACTTCGAAATAAGCGTTATGCGTGGGGAGAGTATACCAAGTGTGCGGGTAAATGATTTCGCACAGACCCACTAACCATTTCCCCTTCAATTCGATAGCCTGGGCTAAATCCACCGTGAAACTCGAGCTGGTGTTATCTTTAAACACTTCCTTACTCGCGTTGGAGGGCAGGGTCACGTAGAACCCTTCGTTGGTGACCGCGTCCATGATGCAAATGCGCGAGGAAGCCTCAATCGGAGGGCTTTTTAAATGTTTTTCAAGTCAGAGGCCTTGACCCAGCTATTGAATTTTTCGGGCCAGTTCTTCCAACGCACCAACTCCTGCTTTTCACCCCGCACCGTGCGCCTTTTCAATATCTTTTCCACAGCGTACATCTTGTCCCGGTCTATTTTGACCTTCTGCAACTCGGCCTCGTAAAAGGATCCCTCACTAGGCTCGCCGTCATAATCTTGCAGTTTGTAAACGGGAGGAGTCCGAGGAATGCTTTCGGTCACCTTAAACACTTCATCCGTAAAACTCTGTTCGTATTTTTTATCAAACACTTCTCTCAACTTGGATATTCTGACGGGATCACCCTTCTTAAATTTCATGCGGGGCACGGTGCTGTGCCGAGTGGAAAACGTACCGTACAGGTTTTTAAATACTTGTGAAGCGTTTCCAGAGGTGACCTGCATGGGGGTCATTTTTATACTTTTATGATAAGTGTGGTTGTAGCTACGGACCAAATCTTGTAACACATCGAGGTATCATCTGGTGTTGTTTGCCGTAAAATATCTCCACATTCTAGTCTTTAGCGTACGGTTAAATCTTTCTATCACAGAGGCTTTGAGATCGCTGGCCGTGGAGAAATGGACGATGCCGTGTTTTTTCATCAGAGCCTCAAAAGTCTTGTTGAAAAATTCTTTACCGGTGTCCGTTTGTAGCTTTTCAGGGATCTGACTGTCTTGAAAGACAGATTCAAAAACCCTCACCACCTCGGCGGCAGATTTTCTCTTCAAAACATGGACGTAAGCCTTACACGTCAATGACCGTTAATAAATAATTAAACCCATCATTATGTTCTGCCAAGGCTTGCATATCGCAAAGATCAGCTTGGAATTGGTTTAAAGGTCGAGGAACAAAAACTCTGTTTCTGATAAAATGCGTTCTGGCCGGTTTATGTAAAGTGTAGGTGTCTTGCTCGGATAAAAAATCCTTAACGTTTTCAAGCTTGAGTTTTTTCCCCATTTCATTTTGCACAGCCTGACGGAGTCGATCGACTCCTCCAAAACTACCCAGGTGGACGGGGTCGTAATACACTCTTTTCATCACCCGCTTCTCCGCCATTCTGCCTAGCACGGAGTCTCTAGTTTTACTGACAAAAAAACAGGACTGAGGATGGCTTTTATATACAATGATTTTAATGATTTCTTTTTAAAAAGCATACAGGTTAAAAAATAAGAGCAAAAGAATACATCAAAAATAGTACGAGTAAATGAATATCATCGTGAATACATCAAAAATAGTACGAGTAAATGAATATCGTCATGAATACATCAAAATAGTACGAGTAAATGAATATCATCGTGAATACATAAAAAATAGTACGAGTAAATAAATATCGTCATGGATACATCAAAATAGTACGAGTAAATGAATATCATCGTGAATACATCAAAATAGTACGAGTAAATGAATATCATCGTGAATACATAAAAAGTATGTAAGAGTAGAAAGAATGGCAAGAAAGTGATCAGCCTGACCAGCACTTTGTAACCAGCTTCAGATCTTGTACTTTGTCCATTTTAGCATACATGTCAAAGATGGTATCTGCGATTTTTCTGCTCCCTTTCAGCTCATACAGAACGGTTTGTGTCACACATTCAACACGTTGATCGCTCTCCACCAGGTGGTGTAGGCGGAGCAGGCACTGGATGGCAGGAATCAAACGGGGGGTGTAGAGGATCTTCAGGCGGTGAAAATGGTCCATGTAGAACCAGTCCTCCAGGGGGTCCAAGCACTGATGCTGTCTCTGACTCGGATGGTCGACCTGACACCCGTAGCAATTTTCAACCCGGTACTTGCTGAGGGCTCCGTTGAGCAGATGGAGTACGGCTGATTTCACAGCCTTGATCACGCTCGTGGCCAGCCACCCATCGATGTCATCCTGGTCGGTCACCTCAACGGGAGAAGGAGGGGGTCGTGAAGCGGTGTTGTTTACCATCTCCTGCTCCTCCTCGGTGTACTCCTGCTCTGATGAATCCTCCTCCTCCTCCTCATCATCAGCCTCCTCATCGGACTCCCGTTCCTCCACCACCTCGGTGGACTCCTGCTCCTCCTCGGTGTACTCCTGCTCTGATGAATCCTCCTCCTCATCATCATCATCAGCCTCCTCACCGGACTCCCGTTCCTCCACCACCTCGGTGGGCTCCTGCTCCTCCATAATCATCGCGAGGCTGCGCTCGTTGAGTAGAGGGGTTTCAGTCTCAGTCTTAGCGGCGGGTGAGGGTGAAACCTCTAGCCGGATAGGGTGGTCCTCCGAGGGCCAGGTGGCGCGGCGTCGTCTCGGGCGGAGTGTGTTTTGAAAGGCATCCATGTCTTTTCTTGCTCTGGGTCGATGTGTTGAGAATGCACGCTGTCCTGCTTCCTTATATCCTGTAGAGGGGTGTGGAGGAGGTGGGGTTTAGAATAAAAGTACTTTTCTCACCGAGACGTCACTCACCCACCCCCTGCAAGTATGAAACAGGGATGTGATCCTTTCTATCTCGGAACGCATCTGATCCTCCCATGCCACAAACGGGATGTCGAGTATCGTACGAAACACACCACACTCTGAATTCAAGCATTGCATGACAAAGTCCTTCGGATGGTCTGGTCCGTTATACTGGACACTGGCTCTGAAGTACATACGACCCGAAGCTGAGCCGTGAGATTGCCAGACGGCGTTGCGGAAAGACGAGTTGTCCAGAGAGACGCTGGTTTCGTCCGGCTTTTGGCCTTCTTCTTCGTCGGCATGCCAGAAACATGGATTGGACATCATCCCCCGCAGCACTGCCCAGTCATTGTAGGATAAGGTCGCAATGGTAGGTAAGGATGACTCCTCTTCCCCCTTTTCTCGTTGGTAAAAGTATAACTCACTGGTTTCATACTTGAACTCGTAGCCCCAGAATCCTCCCGTCAGAGGCCATTCCTTTTTCAGCACGGTGGTGGGCTCTGCTTGTAGCCGTCGCACGTAGAGCATTCTTCTCTTAGGAGCGTCGGTGATACCGGGCGAGGCGTGGTAGACGACGACGGGGGTCTCGCTGATGATTTTTGGAAAGCTGGCTGGAGATGGGCTGGTCATCTTTCCGCTTTTCTTCACCCGCACTGTGAGCGTTGCTGTGTCTGCCTATAATGCAGCGGTTTTAAATACAATCGGAATCCCCCTAACTGCACGTGTTGGGGGTGAGAGGAGGGGGCATGCTTACGTGTTTGGGGGGCGGCCTATACTGCTTCATCACCTAAACTGCTTTACAACGGGTGCTTAAAGTTCGATGAGGGGTTTTCTATACTGCTTCATCACTGCTGCTGAATCTCTTTTCTCTTTGCAAACCAGCAGGCTCGTGTTAATGGCAATGATTGTATGAAACCTATATTACTTTTACACAGATACAGAAATTTTGTAGGGGTGTGTGTTTTCTCTTTGCAGTCTCATGGCTTCACTTTGGTTGTGTTGATGATTAAAGATTGGAGGGGGGGTAATGTATAACATCCTGACTGCTTTACTGCTGACTCGGGAGGGTTGCATACTTTCTCGCGGGTGAGAGACCTTGTTTGACCCCTTAATGGCTTTACCATTGAGACTGAAATGTTGGAGGGGTGTTTGCTTTCTCATTGCAGTCTTTATTGAGGAGTATCAGGCTCTGGCTTTTTTTTTTTTTGAAAGCTGGCTGGAGATGAGCTGCTCATCTGTTCTTCTGCTGTGTCTGCCTATGTACTTTTACAACAGATGCTAAAAGTTTAAGGGAGGCTGTGTGTTTGCTTGCTATTTGCAGAGTCATTCTATGAAACCTATATTGCTTTATCACAGATGAAGAAAGTCTTTTTGAGGGAGCTGCGTGTGTGTGTTTTTTCTCATTGCAGTCTTTATTGAGGAGCATCAGGCTCTGGCTTTTTTTTTTTGGAAAGCTGGCTGGAGATGAGCTGCTCATCTGTTCTTCTGCTGTGTCTGCCTATGTACTTTTACAACAGATGCTAAAAGTTTAAGGGAGGCTGTGTGTTTGCTTGCTCTTTGCAGAGTCATTCTATGAAACCTATATTGCTTTATCACAGATGAAGAATACAAGAAATACAAGAAAATACAATCGAAATCCCCCTAACTGCACGTGGTGGGGGTGAGGAGGGGGAGGGGGGTGAGAGGAGGAGGTGGGGGGGAGGGGAGGAGAGGAGGGGGATGAGAGAGGAGGGAGGGGGTGGGGTGAGAGGAGGAGGGGGAGGGGGGGGGGTCAAAAGGTCAACCTGTCAAGCTTGATTTATGACCTAGGGGTCAAAGGGGACCTGTCAAGTCGAGTTTGATGCAACGTGTCCCCCTTATCTCTCTTGGGTCCTCTCCCTGCTGCCTAGATGGCTTATCGTGGCAGATCTGCCTCGATGGCCTTTCATGACAGAATGACGCGACCACGTTTAGACCCAGCGGACAGCTGCCCTCGCCTGCGGGACTCCCGGGCTCCATTAACCCCCGTGGAGTCACTCTGCAGATTCCTGGGGATTGAACCGCCTGTGAGTGACCAGCCTCCCTCTCCCTATGAGGGCACTCGGCTGGCCATGTTCCCGGGGAACGCAGGGGTCGCGGAGGAGGTGGCTGTCGGGGCTCCCGACGCCGTCTGCGGTCTCGGCTGCCCGGTGCCGCAGAGTCTCCACTGTCAGCGCCGCCGATCCTCTGCTGTCCAGCGCTACAAAACGCTTTTCACCTGGTCCTGGAATCCCGGTTGGCGGTCCGGCCGACTCCTGTTCCTTGTCTCCAGTCGGCGGCCCGGCCAGCTTCTGTTCCTGATTACCGGTTGGCGGTCCGGCCGACTTCTGCTCTCCAGTCGGTGGCCCGGCCAGCATCACTTCCTGTTCCCGAGTCGGTGGTCCAGCCAACGCCGGATCCAGTTCCTGAGTCGGTGGTCCGGCCGACTCCTGCTCCACGGATCCGGTTGGCTAACTGGCCGACATCGGCTCCTGTTCCCGAGTCGGCAGTCCAGTCTACACCAGTTCAGCTTCCAGTGCCGGTTCCGGTCCAGCTGCAGCCGCAGCCTCCAGTGCCGGTTCCGCTCCAGCTGCAGCCGCAGCCTCCAGTACCGGTTCCGCTCCAGCTGCAGCCGCAGCCTCCAGTGCCGGTTCCGCTCCAGCTCCAGCTGCAGCCGCAGCCTCCAGTGCCGGTTCCGCTCCAGCTCCAGCTGCAGCCGCAGCCTCCAGCGCCGGTTCCGGTCCAGCTGCAGCCGCAGCCTCCAGAGCCTGTTCCGGACCAGCTGCCGCCTCCGCCTTCGCCTCCTGTGCCCGTCGAGCTGCCGCCTCCGCCTTCGCCTCCTGTGCCCGTCGAGCAGCCGCCTCCGCCTCCGCTTCCTGTGCCCGTCGAGCAGCCGCCTCCGCCTCCGCTTCCTGTGCCCGTCGAGCAGCCGCCTCCGCCTCCGCTTCCTGTGCCCGTCCAGCTGCCGCCGCCGCCGCCACAACCTCCGGTGCCCGTTCTTGACCAGGTGCAGTCTCCAGTACCTGTTCCTGCGCCAGTGCCCGCCGGGCTGCAGCCGCAGCTTCCTGCGCCAGTGCCCGCCGGGCTGCAGCCGCAGCTTCCTGCGCCAGTACCCGCCGGGCTGCAGCCGCCGCTTCCTGATCCAATGCCGGTCCGGCTGCCGTTGTAGGTGCCTCAGCCGCAGGTGCCTCAGCAGCCTAGCTGTCAGCCTCAGCAGCCTAGCTGTCAGCCTCAGCAGTCGCCGGTGCCCCAGCAGCCTAGCTGTGAGCCTCAGCAGTCGCCGGTGCCTGTTCTCGTCAAGCTGCAGTCTCCAGAGCCAGTTCCTGTCGAGCTGCAGTCTCCAGAGCCAGTTCCTGTCGAGCTGCAGTATCCAGAGCCAGTTCCCGTCGCCGCCGGCCTCCAGAGCGGCTCCTTCCTCGTCGCCGCCGGCCTCCTGCCCGGTGCCTGGTTTCAGTTTGCACCACAGCATTGACTATTCGCAGATCATGCACCAAACGGTAATCGTTCAAATGTGGCTTTTTGTTCGGAAAAATAGGTGAATTACATGGGCTTTTAGTTTTTATCAATACTCCGGCTTCTAGTAGTCCCTCAATTGTGGGTTTTATACCCGCCATTGCTTGCGGTGAGAGTGGGTATTGTTTTTGGTAAGGCAACTTGACATTAGGCTTCAATGTAATCTGTACTGGCTGTGCTGACTTCACCAATCCAACATCTGTCTTATGTTGGGACCATAAACAGTCTGGAACTTGTTGTAATAAAGTCTCCTTCTCTGTGCTGCATGACATTTGCAGAGTGTTCTTGCCATCTACTGATTGATCTACATACACTGCTTCAGCTTTTCCTTATTCACCAGTCTTATTCCTATGAACTGCCTGTCCGCTGAAATGTGTATGTTTGGATTAGATGTTTGTGTCCATGTCTGCACTTGCAGCGCTTGCTTTGTCATTGGACCTAGTTCATGTGACTCGCGTCCTTTTGCTACCATCAGTGTAACATGCGGCACTGAGCCCTCTACCTGGAACCATGATGACAAATGGTCTGGGAGATGAACTGCTGCTGCTACTCCTTGTGGTCCCACATAGATGTCTTCTGCAATGATATGAATATACTTTCCACTAATTACTTCATTCCAGCATTCAGCATAATCTGTGTCTGACTGATCTTTATCAAACTTCATGGTGCAGTGCAATGGAAGAGTAGGCTCAGTGGCTTCACCTAATTGTGCCTTTGCCCAAGTTTTCCACTGATTCCATTTATGTTGTAACATTGACTCTTGTGGTGTAAAACGCATCCAATAGACCAATGAGTTTTCAGGAAGTGGCTGCGCTACTTCTGGTGCTAGTACTGACATCATCAACTGCGACATGTCTGGTGAGTCTGGAAAACTAATGTGGATCCCATTTGGTGTACACATTATGCTAGCATTTAAGGAGTATAATATATCTCTTCCCATTAGATTGACTGGGGTGTTTTCGGAATACAATATTGGTGCAACTACCGTTTTTCCACCAATTAGCATAGGCATTGGCTCTGTGAGAGGTATTATTTGACTTTTCCCGGAGAAGCCAAACGTCTTAACTGATGACTTTGAGAGGGGAAGATCAGAGCCTTCTTTGCCAATACAAGAATATGTAGCTCCTGTATCTACCATAAATGTATGTTCTTGTTGGTTTATGATTACTGATATTGTGGGTTCTTCATGGGGATTCACTGAGACTGCTGGTAACATCCCTTTGCCCTCTGACTCCTCCAGGCCTCCCTATTGTTGCCAGTTTGCGGCTGGCCCATCCCAAGGATTGGTCGGGCAATCTCTTCTTATGTGACCAGATTGATTGCACCCCCAACAAATACCATTACCATTCTGCCAATTCATGTTTTGCATTTGTTGTGGGTCCATCTGCCCTTGGTGCGGCTGCTCATAGTAGTTTGATCGCGGTCTACCTCTCCACCCTCCCCTCTGGGCTTGACCTCCCTTTGGTATTGCTCGCCCTCTACCTCGCGGTGGACCATAATTGCCTTGTGGCAACTGACCTTGGTGTTGTACTGGGGACCATAACCTGGCCCCATACCTGCTACCATAGGAGGAGCGGTAGGTAAAGCTACTTGAGGTTGTGGTGGGGTTGTCATAGCTACTACTGGTGCTTGTACTTGGGCTGCTGGTTCCACCTGGAGTGGGGATTGGGTTTTACCTTTGTCTTTATCCTTTTTGTTCTTGGTCAGTTCCCCCACCTCTAATTGAGTCAATTTGTTAGCCAGTTGCTTGTTATGTTCCTGTTTTTTTTCTTATCTCTTCTATACTGTTCCACATAGTGTACTATGAGTTCTTGAAACAGTTCCCATGGCATTTTCATTAGACCTACCACATTATTCAAGCGATCTTGTACCTCTGACGGCATGCTTTTCTTTACCATTACTTTAAACAGACTTGCTGTCGTGTGGTTTGCATCCCATACGCTTCCAGTTTCTGATTTCAGTTTGCGTTGGAAGGTGTACAAAAATTTAGCGGGGCACTCTTCTTCCCCAAGTCGTTCTCCTTCCAATTTTGAAGGATCCATTCTCTCTGGGAACTTTTGTCGCAATTTCGCCCAAATCTGTGCCCTATGACCTCCAAAGCCTATGTGATCTGATGTGTTACCCTTCACCACAAGAGCTAGCCCTGCTGATGTGAATATCTCCTCAGTTATGTGTTTTCCAGCCACTTTCATCAAAAGTGCCTTAATGTCACCCAAGGCTAGCCTTTCTCCTGCTCTACTCTCTTCAAGAGCAGCGATCCATTTGTTTGCACCCTCTGTGAGCTCTGGCAGCCTCTGAATCAATCCTTCCATATCCATAAATGGTACATACCGAGTATTACCCGATTTGGTCAATAGAGGGCACTGCAATCCGCCCCCCTAGGGGCGGCCACTTCTAAGTTTGCCATGATCCCTGTGCTTCCTTATTCTCTCGCCTATTTCCTGACTCCGCCGGTGACATTCTGCTAAGTCTATTTCCTGACTCCGCCTGCGACATTCTGCTAAGTCTCTCTCACTCTGTTCTCTTTTTAACTTTGACTTCTCTCTGGCTCGTCGCGAATATTCCAAGAATTCAGTTTTTTTTTTTTTTGGTCATTTGCTTTAGCTTTATCATTGGCTTTCTTTCTTTCTGTCGCCACTTTCCGATCTTCTATCCAGACACTCCCATGCATCCTTCTCAACGTTCCTGTTGACCCTGCTTTAATACCATGATCTGAGTCTTCCGAAAAAGGGGGGTCCCAGTCTGGCCAGGACTGGTTCCCTCCCCTCTGTCAGCAAAGGCTGCTTGACCGTCAGTGAAGCCATCTGATGTGTGACTGATCTGTCAATGGACCTGACAATGAGATCTCTGATACAAGGAATAATGCAACATCCTAACAGGGCAAACAACATCAAGGCAACAATCATTACAGATATCACAGTTGAAATGATTGATTTCCACTTCCCAAACATTGAATTGAACCAGTCCATTATCCATGTGTCTGCTCCGGCATTGTCTTTCAGCTCTTTGGCAAGTGTCTCTAGTCCAGTCAATGCCTTTGTGAGGGAACCGTCTGGTGCTGTGTTATTTGGGATGAACGTGCAGCAAGCATCAACAAATATGACACACCCACCTCCTTTTTCTGCCAGTAACATCTCCAGTGCCATTCGGTTTTGCCATGCCATCAGAGAGGTGGCATGTGTCTATTCCCCCAGGGCCTGAAGCGCATTCTTGGTGTAATTAGCAAGGTGCTGCTGGTTGTAGTAGACATAATTGATCCAGTCAACATTCTTGTTGATGGTTACCCACCAGAGAAATGCTGACTTGAACCCTGCAGAAATTTGATTCCTGGCCTTAAATTCATCAGGCACACCCCTGGGAACGCCGATGGAGTCTATGTACACACTGGGGTCTTCCAGGGTCAATAACCTCTGTCGTCTAGTTGTTTTGGTTGTTGGTGCTTCTCGGTGAATGGCAACCTCGTAAGCCAACACCACCCTAGCACAGACCCCTGTCCAATTCACCGGGAGGACTGGCCTGAGGAGGCCGCCTCCGCATGACCAGTACACATCCGGGATGGCTCTGAGTTGGTTCAACAGCACGTCTCCTGACACGCCATGTAGGGCAACGGCACTTGCAGCTTTGAGGGCCGGGCTGTCATGCAGGCATAACAGGAGGAATTGGTAACCTCCCTCACTGTGAAGTTTACCATCAGATGCCAAAAGTTAATGCTGTCCCCTGGAGGGGAAATTGAGCGTTTGGTGCGATTGTGATGAGTGAAGTTATCAGTCTGGCTGGCCGTGGAGTTTGTGTGACTGTCTGACTGCTCATACACAATGATGATGGAAGTCACTGATGGCAGTTAAAGACACACAAAAGCCAAGGCCACCCCTTAGGCCACATCCCAGTCGCCTGAATGGGTGCCATGGTCGATTCCTCTCAGCCGGTGGCACCATCGTTCACCAGTAGGAACTCCGTTCCACACTCAGAAAGAACAGTTTACTTGCAGCCTGAGAAGCCAGGGGACGAGCAAAGCTCTAAACGCACCCCTCCCTTCTCTCCCCAACTGTGATTTTCCAAGTGAAGAGCTAAGAACCCACCGGTTTCAGAGGCACTTGGTAACCTGGTGCTACTAGTTGGAGGAGGGCGCTTTTTTCACCCCTCACTCTTGATGTGTGGCTCGGCAGGCCGTGTGTTGGAGGAGGGCGCTATTTCACCCCTCACTCGTGGTGGTTTTGTTGGTCACCTTAGGAGCAGTGTTCCACCTACACTCCTGATGAATCCTCAGTGCGTTGTGGTGACTTGTTGGCCACTTGATGCCTCTCTTGGGCAGTGGCTTGCTTGTGCGGGGGGATGTCCCCACTTGGCTCTGGGATGGCCTTACAATGACTGGCGTGCACCTACATAGCTTTCCCTGCGACCTTAACCGCAGTCTCCGTGGTTAGGAGCACCTGGAATGGTCCATAGTACCGTCTTTGTTTCCAGTGGTGCCTCTGGTGGTCCTTGATCAGGACCCAGTCACCTGGTTTCAGGTGGTGCAGGTACCCGTCTGCTGCTCGTGGCAGGGCACACTTAACCTGTGAATGCAATTCTCAGAGAGTTGCAGAAAGGATGGCACAATATCTCAACATATCATCATCACATGAAGTTGTATTAGGAAAAAAAGTATTTTTGGACCCTATGCCTGTTTGGGGTGGTCTACCAAACAGGATCTCAAATGGGCTCAAACCATGTTTGTTTCTGACTTGCGTGCGCATGTGAAACAACCCCAGTGGCAGGACCTTCACCCAAGTCAGCCCTGTTTCATCAATTTTGTCTTGATGGTGCCGTTTTCTCTCTCCACTGCGCCTGCGCTTTGGGGATGATATGAACAATGGTGCGTATGTCAAAACCCAAATAATGTGTAACATCCTGCAAGGCTTCATTCACAAATGCAGGTCCATTATCACTGCTAATTACACTTGGTATTCCCCAGCGTGGAATAATTTCAGTTAAAAGAGCTTTCGCCACTGCCTTGGCATCCTGTTTTGGGGAAGGAAACGGATGACTCCTATGCTAACTTTAGTCCCTCCCAAATTGATCATCTTGTTGATAGTGCTGCAGGCTCACTACGAATAACACTCAACTCTATCGCCCCTTTAAAAAAGAAGATAATAAAACAGAGGAGGTTAGCTCCATGGTATAACCCGCAAACCCGCAAATTAAAGCAAACGTCGCGAAAACTTGAAAGGAAATGGCGTTCCACCAATCTGGAAGAATCACGTTTAGCCTGGCAAGATAGTCTTAAAATTTATAGGAATGCCCTCCGTAATTCCAGAGCAGCCTACTACTCATCATTAATGGTCGCCAATCAGTTGTGTGACTTTCTACACAACAACAAGCTGTTTGAGGTGCATCATAGCACAGACAGCACTGGTGAAAGTTACAAATGATCTTCTATTTGCATCCGACAAAGGATTTGTCTCTGTACTTGTCTTACTAGATCTTAGTGCTGCATTCGATACCATTGACCATCACATTCTATTACAGAGACTAGAACATTTAATTGGCATTAAAGGCACCGCACTAAGTTGGTTTAAATCCTATTTATCAGATCGATATCAGTTTGTACATGTTAATGATGAATCCTCTATGCACGCCAAAGTTAGTCATGGAGTTCCACAAGGTTCTGTGCTTGGACCAATTCTATTTACCTTTTTATATGCTTCCTTTAGGCAATATTATTAGGAAGCACTCCATAAATTTTCAATGTTATGCAGATGATACCCAATTGTATTTGTCGATCAGGCCAGATGAAGCCAATCAAGTGGCTGGACTTCAAGCATGCCTTGAGGACATAAAAACCTGAATGACCTGCGACATTCTGATGTTGAACTCAGACAAAACCGAAGTTATTGTACTTGGCCCCGAACACCTTCGAAACACATTATCTAAAGATATAGTTTCTCTAGATGGCATTGCCCTGGCCTCCAGCGACACCGTAAGGAATCTTGGAGTTATCTTTGATCAGGATATGTCCTTTAACTCCCACATAAAACAAACTTCAAGGACTGCCTTTTTTCATTTACGTAACATTGCAAAAATCAGGCACATCCTATCTCAAAAAGATGCAGAAAAACTAGTCCATGCATTTGTTACGCCTAGGCTGGACTACTGCAACTCTCTATTATCAGGCTGCCCCAATAAATCCCTTAAGACTCTCCAGCTGATTCAGAATGCTGCGGCACGTTTACTGACAAGAACCAGAAAAAGAGAACATACTTCTCCAATATTAGCTTCTCTACACTGGCTCCCTGTAAAATCCAGAATAGAATTTAAAATCCTTCTCCTCACCTTCAAAGCCCTAAATGGTCAGGCACCATCATATCTTAAAGAGCTCATAGTACCCTATTACCCCACTAGAGCACTGCGCTCCCAGAATGCAGGGTTCCTTGTGGTTCCTAGAGTCTCTAAAAGTAGAATGGGGAGCCAGAGCCTTCAGCTATCAAGCTCCTCTCCTGTGGAACCAGATCCCAGTTTGTGTACGGGAGGCGGACAACCTCCTCACATTTAAGAGTAGGCTTAAGACTTTCCTCTTTGATAAAGCTTATAGTAGGGCTGACTCAGATGACCCCTGAGCCACCCCTTAGTTATGCTGCTATAGGCCTAGACTGCCGGGGGACTTCCTATGATGCACTGAGCTCCTTTCTCCTCCTCTTCCTCTCCATCTGTACGCCCTCATATCCCATCAATGCTTGTTACTAATTCAATGTCTTCCCGTAGTTGTGTGCTTTCTCTCCTCTCTCTCTCTCCCTCTCTCCTTCTGTTGCTTTCTGCAGGTATTTCTGCCTCCGGAGCTGTAGAGTCTGGATTCATGGTTGCAGCCACCAGCTGCCCCCGTGCTCCTGCTCTGCACCCGCTGCTGCTATTACTGTTGTTGCTCTTATTATTAGTATTGCTATTATAATATTGCTCTTAGTGTTATTTCGGTTGGTGTTAACATCAATACCATTACCACAACTATTGCTTTACATTCCTATGTGGAACTGTACTGTGCTGCTGTATGTTCTCTTTCCTCCTGCTCTCTCTCTCCCGCTCCCCCCCTCCCCCTTCAACCCAACCGGTCGAGGCAGATGACCGCCCACCTTGAGCCTGGTTCTGCTCAAGGTTTCTACCTGTTAAAGGGAGTTTTTCCTTGCCACTGTCGCATAGTGCTTGCTCATGGTGGGAACTGTTGGGTCTCTGTAAATATAAAGAGTCGGTCTAGACCTGCTCTACTAAGTGCCCTGAGATAACTTTGTTATGATATGGCGCTATATAAATAAAATTGAATCGAAAAAGTCAAACACGTTCCAAGTGGGTGTTGGACCCCGCCAGGGCTGCCCCTTGTCACCAATTCTGTTTGTGATATTCATGGACAGGATTTCAAGGCGCAGCCGGGGAGAGGAGAGTATCCGGTTTGGTGGTCTCAGAATAGCATCTCTGCTCTTTGCGGATGATGTGATTCTGTTGGCTTCATCGGGCTGTGACCTTCAGCATGCACTGGGGCGGTTTGCAGCCGAGTGTGAAGTAGCGGGGATGAGAGTCAGCACCTCCAAGTCCGAGGCCATGGTTCTCAGCCGGAAAACGGCGGACTGCCCCCTTTGGGTTGGAGGTGAGTTACTGCCCCAGACGGGAGAGTTCAAGAATCTCGGGGTCTTGTTCACGAGTGATGGGTGAGATGGAGCGTGAGATGGACAGGCTGATCGGTGCAGCATCAGCAGTAGTTTCGGTGACCTCTGAAGTCCTATAATTCTTCAGGACGGGTGAAGAAAAGTGTTTTGACCACTTTTGTCACTCAGTAGTATTACCCTGACTTGAGCATTGACTTGACTGTTAAATTCATTATGTGCTACTTGTTGGGACAGTTTTAACTGACAAAAGCTACATATTGGATGCCATTTTTTGTGAGAATCAATCTCGGATCACTTCAAATACAGCCACTTGTGATTTGCTGACCTTTGCAGTCCTAGAATACATCAGGACAGTGTTTCTAAACCACTTGTTGCTGGGTGACAAGTGCTACAGAATGCTCTGTTACAGAATGTTACTTAAGTGTGATGTCATTGGAATCACATTCAGATCACCTCAAATAGAGACACTGGTGATTCTTGTGTTCATAAATGCTTCTCTTTTGGGTTGTCTTGGTTCTGACAATCTCCTTGATGGAAAAATATGCACAGAACTGTTTGAAGAAATCACTTGTACAATTCAGATATAGATTTTAGTGAGAGATACACTTCAACTTATGCATCTCTTTGACTTCAATGCTAAGAAAGTGCTATATAGTTGGCGTTTCACTCCGAGTGGATTCAATGCAATAAAGGTTTTCTCATTAACGGCTAAAATTGGTCATTATTATTACCCTAACACTATCACCAACTTTGTTTCTCAATGCAGTAAGTGCTTTTTGTTGGGGTAGTTGTGCTGACCTATACATCTTCAGGTGTGTGAGCTGTGTGTCATTTGCAAACTTTGGTAATAGATGCACTTACATTTTATTCACATTCTCCAATTGAAGTGCAAGACAAGTAAATATAAGAAAGTGCTTTGATGTTGGGGTGCGATTCTCTACTCAATCCTAACATAAACTTTATATGTATTTTATTAATTTTTGTAGACGCGTAATGATTCCCGCTGTCTCAGAAGCTGTGTTAGGGTCTTTTTAAAAAATGTGCCCTGTGGAGTAGATATTCATTGCTAACTATGCTTCTTTGTATTGCTTTAAAGTACTGCTGATGGAGCTGCAACTTCAGGCCACCATGTGGTAATGAGTTGCATCAAGAAAAGTCACTGGAGTCTAATTGACCACTCATCAACTTCTAATGGCATGGATGAATTTAAGATGATGGTTGTCTGTTCATCAAGTACAAATAGTTCTATTGTTTACTTACCATTGTCAAAACCATTGAAACTTCATGACAAAGAAGGTAGAGTTGGGTGGAAATGGCTGCATTCTGTTTTTAAGATGGGCAAATCTGTGCAAGAAACAGCACTTCCACTGCAACTGGGACACAACACAGAAAACGCCAGAAAGAAACATCTGGACTAAAGAGAAGCCATGAGCAAAGAAGATCACTCACTGCAAGTCTGTGATATTGGCCCAACTTGAGCATTGACATGTGTTTGAATTCAGTAAGTGCTACTTGGTGGGGTGGCTGTACTTGACAAATGCTACAGACTGTAACTGAAGAATGACGTCATTGGAGTTACATTCAGATCACCCCAAAGAGAACACAAGAATCACCAGTGGGGACACTGGTGATTCTTGTGTTCTCTTTGGGGTTGTCTTGGTTGTGAGTTCTTCAACAGACATATCACTGTCACTTTCATTATTTTCACATGACTAGCTATATGCACACATTTGTCACCAACATTACCCAAACATGAGCATTGACTTGAGTTCTGAATGCAGAAAGTGCTTCTTGTTGGGGTAGTTTTGGTGACCTCTGAAGTCCTATAATTCTTCAGGACGGGTGAGGAAAACTGTTTTGACCACTTTTGTCACTCAGTAGTATTACCCTGACTTGAGCATTGACTTGATTGTTAAATTCATTAAGTGTTACTTGTTGGGGCAGTTTTAAATGACATAAGCAACTGAATGTATTGGATGCCATTTTTTTGTGAGCGTCAATCTCAGATCACTTCAAATACAGCCACTGGTGATTTGCTGACCTTTGCAG
>SEMN01000202.1:703605-883391 GCA_005408345.1 Macquaria australasica | reverse complement strand
TGTTATAAATCTGATTATTAAGATTTTTTTACAGTGATGTCTATTTGTGCATGTTATAAATCTGATTATTAAGATTTTTTTTACAGTGATGTCTATTTGTGCATGTTTTAAATCTGATTATTAAGATTTTTTTTGATTTTTTTTACAGTGATGTCTATTTGTGTGTTATAAATCTGATTATTAAGATTTTTTTACAGTGATGTCTATTTGTGCATGTTATAAATCTGATTATTAAGATTTTTTTTACAGTGATGTCTATTTGTGCATGTTTTAAATCTGATTATTAAGATTTTTTTTGATTTTTTTTACAGTGATGTCTATTTGTGTGTTATAAATCTGATTATTAAGATTTTTTTACAGTGATGTCTATTTGTGCATGTTATAAATCTGATTATTAAGATTTTTTTACAGTGATGTCTATTTGTGTATGTTATAAATCTGATTATTAAGATTTTTTTTGATTTTTTTTTACAGTGATGTCTATCATGTCTGTTATAAATCAGATTATTATGATTTTTTTACAGTGATGTCTATTTGTGTATGTTATAAATCTGATTAAGATTTTTTACAGTGATGTCTATTTGTGCATGTTATAAATCTGATTATTAAGATTTGTTTTTAAAGTGATGTCTATTTGTGTTTGTTATAAATCTGATTAAGATTTGTTTTGTGATGTCTATTTGTGTTTATTTATAAATCTGATTATTAGAATTTTTACAGTGATGTCTATTTGTGCATGTTATAAATCTGATTGATAAGATTTGTTTTACAGTGATGTCTGTTGTGTTTTGTTATAAATCTGATTATTAAGATTTGTTTTACAGTGATGTCTATTTGTGTTTTGTTATAAAATCGATTATTAAGATTTTTACAGTGATGTCTATTTGTGCATGTTTTAAATCTGATTATTAAGATTTTTTTTGATTTTTTTTACAGTGATGTCTATTTGTGTGTTATAAATCTGATTATTAAGATTTTTTTACAGTGATGTCTATTTGTGCATGTTATAAATCTGATTATTAAGATTTTTTTTACAGTGATGTCTATTTGTGCATGTTTTAAATCTGATTATTAAGATTTTTTTTGATTTTTTTTACAGTGATGTCTATTTGTGTGTTATAAATCTGATTATTAAGATTTTTTTACAGTGATGTCTATTTGTGCATGTTATAAATCTGATTATTAAGATTTTTTTTACAGTGATGTCTATTTGTGCATGTTTTAAATCTGATTATTAAGATTTTTTTTGATTTTTTTTACAGTGATGTCTATTTGTGTGTTATAAATCTGATTATTAAGATTTTTTTACAGTGATGTCTATTTGTGCATGTTATAAATCTGATTATTAAGATTTTTTTACAGTGATGTCTATTTGTGTATGTTATAAATCTGATTATTAAGATTTTTTTTGATTTTTTTTTACAGTGATGTCTATCATGTCTGTTATAAATCAGATTATTATGATTTTTTTACAGTGATGTCTATTTGTGTATGTTATAAATCTGATTAAGATTTTTTACAGTGATGTCTATTTGTGCATGTTATAAATCTGATTATTAAGATTTGTTTTTACAGTGATGTCTATTTGTGTTTGTTATAAATCTGATTATTAAGATTTGTTTTACAGTGATGTCTATTTGTGTTTGTTATAAATCTGATTATTAAGATTTTTTACAGTGATGTCTATTTGTGCATGTTATAAATCTGATTATTAAGATTTGTTTTTACAGTGATGTCTATTTGTGTTTGTTATAAATCTGATTATTAAGATTTGTTTTACAGTGATGTCTATTTGTGTTTGTTATAAATCTGATTATTAAGATTTTTTACAGTGATGTCTATTTGTGCATGTTATAAATCTGATTATTAAGATTTGTTTTTACAGTGATGTCTATTTGTGTTTGTTATAAATCTGATTATTAAGACTTGTTTTACAGTGATGTCTATTTGTGTATGTTATAAATCTAATTAAGATTTTTTTACAGTGATGTCTATTTGTGCATGTTATAAATCTGATTATTAAGATTTTTTTACAGTGATGTCTATTTGTGCATGTTATAAATCTGATTATTAAGATTTTTTTTTTTTTTTTTTACAGTGATGTCTATCATGTGTATGTTATAAATCTGATTATTAAGATTTTTTTACAGTGATGTCTATTTGTGTGTTATAAATCTGATTATTAAGATTTGTTTTTACAGTTATTTCTATCATGTGCATGTGCAGCTGTATGTAACTGCTGTAATAATGTAAGATGGATCATACAGTGATATGCTGAGATGCTTTCTTAAACACTGGAAACATAATAAGAGACTCGTGATAATGGTCCGTGAAATCATCATTTCTGTAGCCCGAATCAAGAGTATTCATTATAATATAACTGATGTGAGGTTGTTGTGTTGCTGCACATAAGGGGAGGGATTAATCATACCTCGTCCCTGCATCCCACCTGTCGCTCCATGGGAAATGCTTTACAGTGTTTTATTTTATTTTTTCAAATTATTTTTGCACAATAGTATGGTCATTTAATATGGAAACAGAGGCCTTTACATCAAGGTGGCATCAGTAAAGACAACAACAGCAGCTCAGTGACACAGCCTGGAGGGGGATTGTGCATTTGTCTCCTTAAAGGGCCCCTAAAAGAGGACATGTGGTTTACCAACACACAGGAGAAGCAACTGAAAATCTGTTTAATGTTGACACTGTAATTTGTCTTGCAAGATCACTTTCGCAGAGAAACAATCAGTTGTCCTGTACAAAACGCACAATGGACTTCTTCTTCGGCATCCCTTTCTTGTTGAAATCTAAAATAAATATGGAAAGAATAAATAAAACACGTAAAAGAAGGATACAGCTTACGCATAAAAAGTAAAACTTGTACCAGTTTGGAAAGAGCAATGATTGTATATAATATTGTATATATATATATATATATATATATATATATATATATATATATATATATATATATATATACAATTAATTTTATAGAGACAATGATATACCTATAACTCCTGTTTATTTCTGACCTGTCTTGACCTCTCTGTTTCCCAGAACCTGCAAAGTCCCTCCTCCTTTATTTTAGGTGAACATGACTCATATCAGCATTTTAAGATTGTAAACGAAACATATAAGATACAGAAAGACAAGATCGTTGAATGCACACTGTAAGAGATGACAGGTAACAGAGAGACTCGTCTCTGCCGGAGTTGAACCAGCGGTCGCTGTTCACGACACAAGAGTAAACAACGAGCACTTTACGGCGGCGAACATGGCTTCTCGCTTCAGTGGTGTGCTGCAGTTGACGGACCTCGACGATTTCATCAGCCCCTCTCAGGTAGTGAGACCATAGACATATATACGTATATATATCTATGAGTGAGACTACTGCAACGTGCTGCGACGTCGCTTTTGTTCCGAAAGGGACGCGGTTAATGGTGGCGATTCACTTCATGAACACGAGCAGCCGGAAAGCGAGGACGTAATGAAACGGCTGGCGTGCTAACTAGCTGTTAGCTGTTGACCCCCCCCCCCAAAAAAAATATCCCTCTTGACAAAAGCTCATCATAATGTGATGTCAAGTGACCGGTTGTACTGTTACTGATCGCAAAACCCTTTAACGTCGAACACATCATGTAACGACGATGAAATGGAGGAAACGTCACCGGGATGTTGGTAACAACTACAGATAACACACCCCGGTGTCACAGCTAGGGTCGTTGCCCACATTGTACAGCCAAATGTCCTAATAGGTTTTTATTATGCAGATTTATCACCTGCTTTGTGCTGAATGATGTGGCTCTGGTGTTCGTTTGTGTTTGTGAAGGAAATAAAATGTTAAATGACTGTTGAATCTGGCCAGAATCACCCTTTGACCTCTAATAAGGTTGTTTCGGTAACGCTTTAGATTACAGCGTAATTACTCCGGAGTTAAAGTGTCATCTTTTGTACTTGCAGTGTACCAGTACAGTTTGTACCAAGCAGGTACAGCATAATAATAATAATATAGAATAAGGGGGTAACAATACGGGACTTATAATAATTATGCTGTAGTTATTATACCCTGTAGTTACCCTGTAACTAAATGTAACAAGAGGGGAACCACCACAGCATGTCTAACCTACTCTGTAACTACAGAGAACAATATGAGAACAGTTTGTTTCGATTTGACTTGCCTCAAAACATGGAAGAATATTACATTAACTGCACACTTTGCTGTCAGAAGAGTATATATTAATATTAACCACGGCCTATATGATTCGTACCTGGTGTTTTATCTTGCTATATTTGTATTTATTTCCTGGGATGAAAGGAGGCCGTGCACAGAGCTGAGAAAAGGTAAGCTCGCACCTCGAGGAGCCGTAATGCTGGACGAACACAATTGCCCGAGAGAAGACTTTCAACATTTTAATGACTTCAAAATTGTCAACATGTGGTTACACGAAACACAAGTGAGTGATATCTATGGTGGGTGAATTCTGTCCGCCGATGGCAGACGGAGCCACGAGGCCATAAATGAGCGTCCAGTAAGGAAGTTTGCTGGTGAGGTGAACGACAGTCTTCAGAGGCCGACAGTATCCACGACGATACACTGTCCCCTGGACCTTTGTTCCAAAGTAAACGCACAGATGTGCCCCGTAGTTATTTTAAGGACCCCAAAATGATAAAGGAACAATGAAGTCATCACTCTATCTTCCCTGAAACGTCCAGAATTTTGCTCAGGTTTATGGTCACACTGTACCCTGTAATAATAGAATAGGTACCCAGTAGTTAAATAATAACTACAGTATACATTCTCTCTACATTTCTCCCAAACATCAAGAGTGTTACTCAGTAGGTCATAAATACTTTGTAATAACAGAATAGATACCCGGTAGTTAAAAAATAACTACAGCATAAATTATTTGTAAAGTCCCGTATTGTTATCTCCTTGTTCTATAACTGTTCCCTGTAGCTACTTGGTACGTACTGTACTGGTACACTGTAAGTACAAAAGATGACACTGTAACTCCGGAGTAATTACGCTGTACGTTGCGGGCTGTAATCTAAAGCGTTACCGTTTTTGTTTTGTTTTTTAATCTCGTCTTGTATTTTTTATTTATTTGCTTATTCTCTTTCGTTTGTTTTTCTTACTCAGTTTTGTCAGGTGCCTTTCTTTGGATGTTGTTATAAATTGCTGTGAACACCAGTATTCTGTTGTTTGCTTTACACGTGTGGATTCTGTTTTGCAGGAATGTGTCAAACCTGTCAAAGTAGAGAAGAAACAAGGTAAATCTGTGGCCAAAATTCAAATAGAAGACGATGGCAGTTACGTCCAAGTCAACCAGGTGGGTATCAAGGCTTAATCAAAACCTGTGTGTGAATGATTAAAATTAAAGTATTGCACTACTTGAATTCATTTGCCTTGTGTTTGTAGGATGGTGGGAAGCAGAAGCTGGAGAAAGCAAAGATCACACTAAATGACTGTTTGGCCTGCAGCGGCTGTATCACCTCAGCTGAGAGTGTCCTCATCACGCAGCAGAGCCACGAGGAGCTCTTTAAAGTGCTGCGCAACAACAAGGTAGAGATGGATATAAGTGTTTGAATGCTTATGTAGTATGAGTCTGGTCATGATTGCCTTTGCAGCCTTTTGAATGTGGTAATAATAATTTCGGGGTGTCACTGTATTCACCTATGCATCATTTGGACTCCTTCCACAGGCCGGTGCGGCAGAGCAGAAGGTGGTGGTGGTGTCGGTGTCACCGCAGTCCAGAGCCTCCCTCGCAGCACGCTATGACCTCAGCAGTAGTGAGGCAGGCAGGAGGCTTACCTCTTTCTTCAAAGGCCTTGGTGAGTGCAAATATTGCCCTTTCGGTTCTATTTAAGTCATACAACTCAAAGTAAAACAGGAAATGAAAATGAGAGGGTGATTTAGGCTTAAGATTCTTATCATTACTGCAGGGGTTCATCATGTGTTTGACACAAGCTTTAGTCGGACCTTCAGCCTGCTGGAGAGCCAGAGGGAGTTTGTGGAGCGTTTCCAGAGGAAGGAGCAGGACAGCAAGTGTCTGCCCATGCTGACATCGGCCTGTCCAGGTATTCCACTAAAAACCCTGTATGTATAATGTTGGAGCGTCATGCACATTTCTCTCCCATTCATTACCTGTCAGCTCTCTACTGTCCACTGTCTAATAAAAGCAAAAATGCCCACCCCTCCAAAACAAAAGTACAAATGTACTACTAAAGAATGAGAAAACACATTTAGTATATTAATTAATTATCATTTCAGTTTTCAGAAATTACAAGCTTTTAGTGTTTGTTTTTTTTAAATTGCAGACAAACATATTTTGATTTTCGCAATGTGAAATTCCATGGATTAATATAATGTAAAAGTAGAATAAAATGTCATAAACTTAATTTGTATGTAGAAGTGTTGAGGGAGGGACCTTCTTCATATTCGTGGTAGACCATGTAACTTATTGATAAGCTTAACAAAAGGCAAAAAGCACTGTCAGTCACTTTAGTGTAATGATACTTACATTTCTTATGATTTCAGTGATTGCTCAAAGACATCTCCAATTGTTCGTGTCTCTCTGGATGTGTGTGTGTGTTTGTGTGTTTTGTTCAGGTTGGATTTGCTATGCAGAGAAGACCCACGGGGAGTTTATTCTTCCATACATTAGTACCACTCGCTCCCCCCAGCAGATGATGGGTTCTCTGGTTAAAGGCTATTTTGCTGAACAACAGGTACAGGAACACATCAGATATTGCAGTCAGTCAAACAGTGTGCTCCACCTCATGGAGGTTAAGGGGAAGTCACTTTTTATTATTTCTTCCTGGAGTTCACATCTTAATAGCAGCTTTGTGGCTTTTCTTAAACTGTTGCTAAAATTGATGAAGATATAAAATTACTTTTTCGGATAGAGGATCCATGGTTTGTGTATGAATTAGAAATATTTATTATCAAAGCAAATGGGGAGTGTTGACTCCTGGGGTATCCAGTGACTGTTATGTAAGGTTATCAAAACAGAGAGAATAACAAGTTGCCATTGAGCTGTGTATTGTGTGTGTGTTTTTAGGGGCTAAGTCCACAGCAGATCTACCATGTGGCAGTAATGCCCTGCTTTGACAAGAAACTTGAGGCCTCGAGGTCAGACTTCTACCTGAACAATGCTGAGACTCGAGAAGTGGACTGTGTCATCACCTCTGGTACAGTAACTACTCTTATTATGCTCCTTGTGTGTATGAATGTGGAGGATCTTCTCTTTTATATTTTTCACTGTCTCATACAGGAGAGGTTCAGAAAATGCTGGAGGAGGAAAATGTGTTTCTAAATGATGTGGAACCTGCGCCCCTTGATACAATGTAAGTTCTGCAACATTTTGTTTTTTTTAGTTAGCCCGTCCCCTTCCTTTAAAATAAGCCATAGCATGAATTTCCAGCAGGATAGATGAACCCAAACACTACATACTGTATAATTCTTGAGCCAGGTTCAGCACTGTGAGTGGGGATGAGTTCCTGAGCCATGCTGGGAGCGGGTCAGGGGGTTACCTCCATCACGTCTTCACCTACGCCGCCAAGCAGCTGTTTGGAGAGGAGGTGAAGGAGCTCACCTACAAGACCCTCAGGTGAGTCTGTCTGAACAGCTTTAAGAGGCTTGACTGCTCTGTGGTCATTTATGGTTCAGGCTCATTATGCCTTCTGGAACAGTCAAGTTTGAATTCAGTACGAATGAAGAACTGTTCCAGTTTAATGATCTCAGAATAGCTCTCCTTGTAGATCATGCTTAATTATAATGTCACTCAACCAGGATCCTAGCTCAGTGGTGTTGTTTTAGAGGCTTTACATGTGCAGGGTCAGACATCTGTATAAAAATGATTAATTGCACCAGCTTACTTGTCTTGTGCCTCATGTGTATACTGTAAGAATTTCTGCCAAACCCTGTTTTCCCACCTCAACCCCTCTGCCACAGGAATAAAGACTTCCAGGAAGTGACTATAGAGAAAGATGGAGTAGTCCTGTTGAGCTTTGCCTCCACATACGGCTTCCGCAACATCCAGAATCTGGTGCAGAAACTCAAGAGGGGGAAGTCGCCTTACCACTTTGTGGAAGTTATGGCCTGTCCATCAGGTAAAGTGAAATATGTGGATGTTAAACATTTCCAGAAACTTTTCCTTTATGCGTGCCATTGCACTTTTGTGCCATTGGTACAGCATATGTTTGCCACACCAGATAGAGAAAGTTTATACTATGAGACAATTAAGTACAAACATTTGTTTTCATGTAAACTAGCTTCACGAAGTGTTAAGATGGTCACAACTTATTATAAATGACATGCTTATTACATATATGTACATATAGAAGCTATAAAGCTATAACTGGCAAGCACAACTTGCACAGTAGTCACACTAGCACTGCTTGATTAATTTAATGTTTCTAAAATTAAAGTGATAAACCCAGCATGTTTCCCCTCACCCCTTGTTGATATTCAGGCTGTCTTAATGGTGGGGGACAGGTGAAGCCTTTACCTGGTCAGAACCAAAAGGAGCTTCTCCAGAAGGTGGAGCAGCTCTACAAGGCAGAACGCCCTCTATCGCCAGAAGAAGACCCCCGTGTGACCGAGCTGTACCAGTCCTGGCTCCACAGTGTGGGGGAGGAGAGAGCCAAAGAGCTGCTGCATACGCAGTACCACACTGTGGAGAAGATGACTAACGGACTCACTATGAAGTGGTGACGAGTGCTTTTGCTACAATCCACGATCAGCAGACAATGACAACAGAACCGTCCAACTATATGTTACTATATCTGTCTCTCTTCAGAGAGAAGGGTTGTGGGCAAAGTCCAACATAAGCAGGTTTGATGTATGCCACCAGCCTTTTGAAACCACTTTTCTCCTTGTGCAAAAGTTGTGTGCCTGGCAAGGTGGAGGACCAGGGTGTAGATAATAGACACAGTGCTGAATCCAAGCAAATTATTTGCCCTTATACTGCCGACTGTCCTTTCAAATGTATAAATAGTAAATAATTCACGTGTGGCACCTGTTACAATTGAGAATGTGAGCTGAAATAACACAAAATATCATTCCTTGTTTAACTATGATTATACAGTATACATATATATATTGAAAAATAAAGACATTATTTAATTGTAGCCATTTTGTTCTTTTTTAAAAGATGTGAAGAATATGTCCAACAGATTACTGATTCTGACTGATGTTTTATTGAATGACCTTGACTCTGATGTACAATTATAAGCTCTCACCAATTGAGGAAAAGCAGCTACTTACATTCATAGTGATGTACACTGTATGTCTTTTCTACCCTTGTCGTACAATTTAAAGTGCAACATATCAAACTCCTGTTCCAAAGTACTGTGCATAAGGTGCCGTCTAAATTATAGACAATGGTACTTAAATTGTATTTTAAATCAATTGTGCAGCGCTCAACTGCAAAAGTGAGCGAGAGAGCAATTGTAAAATATATACAATATGTCCAAACTGAAATTAGTAAAAAGGTTAAATGAGAGAATTAACATGAACTGGAAGTCACAAGATTACCAGAGAAAATAAACATTCATAAAGACAACAAAAGTGGATGTCAAGGAAATTAAACATTCTAATACAAGTCTTATTTTTCTCCCAAAACCAATTATTTAAAGCAATAAATACACCAAATACATTAACATCTTATCTTTTTCAATGGAAATTGGTATTAGCAGAAGTTACCTGGTACAGTTACTTTGTGCATAACAGACTGGGAGACCAGACCTTACATTAATTAATTTAGCTTGTAGGAATATTTCATGAAAGTAGTTTTACACTGGCCTTTTTGTGCAGACATTGTTTTATACTTAATAAACCAACACACGTCCATGGGGGTCAACCAGGCCCCCAGCAGTATGAATTGGTTAAATGTAGTGTTAAAGCAACAAACACCACACTCTACAGTCTGTTCAGAGCTCTGAAACTGGATCTCAGGGTCTGAGGAGCCCCCACTCCAAAGCCAACATGGCGTGGGGAGGAAGTCTCTCCTTGGGCTTCTTAAATTTGTCCTTCTCCTTCCGCAGGACCCTCATCACCTCTATGGGGTCTGTCTTCCCTGTGAACTTTTGTACTCCTTCCTCCCTACAGTAAAGGAACAGGATTAGAAAGAAAAAATAAGATACAACACAAAATTGTGGCAGGAAAAGTCATGATTATAGAAACCGCTGATTAATCACAAGCTCACCAAATTAGACTATTTTACCAACCTGTCAAGCAGACTAATAATTTAAATAAATATTTCAGTAGCACTGGAACTCAGAGTGATTCATTATTAAAAGAGTGACCATGTACATATGTCGCATACTGGAAACGTATACTGGAAACGTATACTGGAAATTGGTTGACAAATTCTACAGCGGTTACCAAAATAGCTGCAGACATTTTTTCTCCTGGTCCAGCCTTTCATGTTTCATCCATACTGTGTATAAATATCCAAACTCACGAGAGGCGAAGAAAAGGGTTGTATTCAAACTCGTCCATTAGGGTAGATGGCACTGTGGGTTTGTCATCATCATCTCTGGCCTGCAGACACAAAGACTGTCAGTAAACTCAGAAAAATAAATATTTCTCATCTGTATTTAAAGGATAAGACTGGCAATATTCCATGTTTTTGTTTTTGTCAACAAATCCCATGAAAAGACCAAAACCAACAATTAATTGATCCAACTTCATTACCTCCAACATGGGTACTGTAGTTTATTTTGATTCAGTCCCACAAACACCGTCCTGCTGCCGGAAATACTCACTAGAACACCAAATGAGTATTAATCTGCAACTGACAATAGTCCCCAGGCAATTCACTATTAACTCCTTTTTCAGTAACGTTTACTAAAAAACTACAGAGCCCAGCTGTTTTAGGAAATTATTTAGCCTTTTTTTTTTTTTTTTTTAAAGTGAAACTATATTTATATATTTGTGAGCAGTTAACTGAGAGCAGTTAACTGAGAGCTGAGAGCCATGGGAAAGTACAGTATTATGAGACAGACTAATGCGCAGTTAAGGTTTTGGTCTTTTGTTGACAATAACAAAAACAGAGAATATTGCGAGCTTCATTCTTTAAGCAGTTTTCCTTCTATTGCTCACCCTGGCCCAGCTCAGCATCTCTTTAACCTTTTCATTCTCTGGCTCCACCAGCAGGGCAAACTTCAGGTTCTTGATGGTGTACTCGTGTCCACAGAACACCTTCTACAGATGAACAGAGCACGATTTAAAGTCAGGATTCCTGGTTAACTCACACACATAGCAGTGTACTAAGAAGTGTACTTCTGTACTAAGAAGGGAGAAAGGAGAGCCAGGCTGCCCTCAATTCCCTCATTGTATGCGTGTTTACTCGTAACTGTGACTCAGTCTTACACCAGCTCTTATCTGAGGTCATGTCAGCTGTTGTTAACCCTGTGACGGCTGCACACAGCCACCATCAAATATCTCTTATTTCCACTGACCGTGTCTTGAGGTAGGGAGCCCAGCACCTGGGTGAGATTGTGGTACATCTGTTCGGCCGTACCCTCAAGAAACCGCCCGCATCCACCAATAAACAACGTATCCCCTAACAAGCAAAAGAAAGGACAGTGGTCAGTCCCTGTCATCCCACACAACAAGAACAATGGACAATGTGCTGGACAACAAGGATTCATATCTCTAGCCACTCAAAATGAAGTTATTGTATATTCAATTAATGCCACATGAAGTGACAGTGCAGTTTTGCCTTCATACAGTGAGTGTACTGCACAGGTATAATGTAAGCAAGAAATGTAACTACTTCTCAGACTGGTTCACCAGCTCTTTATGTTTACAGACAAAGACCTGTGAACACAGCAGGGGCGTCAGTGCACTCATCCTCCCAAACAAAGTAGCACATGTGACCAGAGGTATGGCAGGGAGTAAATAGGCACCTCACATTGATGGAGTTAAACTGCAAAATGGAGAAAACACAATATCAAAAGACAACATGGCAGAGACACGACAAGAAAAAGTGTATTTTTGTATAATTGACATGTTGAAATCATAACTGGAGCTCTGTCCAGGTAAAGACATTTTACTCCCGTTACTTTGTGGGCACCTTGAGCTCCTGGGCGTTGGTGACTTTATCCGTCAGACCCCCGATACGATCATCTCCCCCGTACACCCTCAGCCCAGGAACCTCCTTCAGCAGAGCCTCATTCCCCCGAGCATGGTCCCTGATCAGTGAAAACAGGTTAGTTAATCATTACTTTAGCAGTGATTTGTTCTGGTATCACTGATTTACTTTAAGTCACGGCCACCCACTCTTGTACCAAACAGTCTCACCAGTGATGGTGTGTGGTGAGAACAGCCGTCAGAGACAAGCCCTCTCTCTTCACTATTTCTAGCAGCTGTTAAATAAAACAGATGTCCACCTGTTAGCGGCAATTCACATTATGTACGTACGGTATCTCATTAGGGCTGAAAGGATTAGTTAACAGTTATTTTGATAATCGATTAATCATTAAAGTTATCTTTCAAGCAAACATTCCTTGGTTCCAGCTTTTAAATTGTGAGGGTTTGCTGCTTTTCTTTGTCTACGTGATAGCTGAACTGAATATCTTTGGGTTTGGGACAGTAGGACAAACAAAACAAGCAATTTGGTAACCTCACTTTGGGCTTTAGGAAATTGTGAAGGCTATTCCATGATTTTCAGACATTTTATAGACCAAAAATGAATCAAGAAAATAATCAGCAGGGTAATAAATAATTAAAATAATGTCACATTTATTTATTTATTTTGTCAGTACATATAATTAGTTGTTTTTTTTCTATTTTTCTCTATATTATGCTTACAGTGTTTCACATTTCTTATCTTTTTGTTTTTGTTCTGTTGTTTTCTCGCCAATCCTTTTTGATTAATGCATTACACTTTATTATTTTGTAACTTGTGCAAACAAGGACAGAAGAATACCACACCCCAGTGTTTAATGTGCGTCACATCTGCCTCTCACCCGGTGTGGTACAGCGGGGTCCACAGCTACGGCCTGTTTACTCTGCTCCTCTATCACCAGGTACATGTAGTTGTCCTCCAGGATGGAGATCACCTTTACCTTCATGGCGCCCTCAAACGCATGCGCAGCACAGTGCGCGACACTTGAGGAAGAGTTCAATTAGTCAGCGTTACTTACAGTTGTTCATTTATCACTGCCACTGTTAAGCATTAAGCTGGCTAATGAAAGCACGCTGCTGCACACTTGCTGTCTGCAGGACCAGCGTTTAAACTGCGCCGCCGCCGCCCTGGTGTCGTGAAGCTCAACACTTTCTGCAGCTTGAACATTAAAGGCAAATTAAACAAAAACACGGTTACCTCAGAATAAACGATTGCGACTGGCTCGTTTTATCCTTCAGCGGCTGTGATGCTGTGATTATTATTATTATTCCACCTTTCTGAATTCAGACCGGGAAGTTGTCGCGACATCATCGAGTCAACGTGTCAAATCCGAGACGTTTCAATCGAGCCCAGAAACATTCAACAATGTCTTTCAATGTGATGTTTTAAATGAAGAAGATGTTGTGGTAAAGGGCATTTTGTCTTCGTTTATTTATTGCTTTGTTATGTTCTTTATGAATGTGTCACGTTAAAATTCGAGTTTGTGCTCAGTATCTTGTGTGCCTGATGTTAGACTTGGTTGAAATTAAAGACTAATTTTTAAAAATCTGTGATTTTAAATTGATAAAGCTTTAAATCTGGATGTACTATAATGGAACTGAAAGCTCTCATTACTTGTGTTATGCACAAGTGCTACAGTTAAATACAATGTTTAAGTACTTTACTTGAACATATCCATTTTCTGCTATACTTCACTACATATCAGAAAAATGTTTTACTTTTTCAGGCAGAATGAGTGAAAACACCTGTCTGGTTAAGCAGGGGCTTTCAAATTAGCTCCACCTTGACCAGCTACATTAAAATGCTGCTTACGTGTTCATGCTCTTGTAATAATCCAATAATATAATGATAATATCACACTTTCAATGGGACCATTCTGCATGAGTGCTTTTTATTTATTTCTACTGACTTAAAATAAATGTTTTATTGCTTTTTCAAAAGAACATCGTGCAATATTCTTTGTAAGACTGGGCTTTACATGCAGAAGAGCATTCAGGATTTCTAACATTTAATGCTGACACACCGATAAGTAGACAATGCTTTGCTCACAGAACGCTTTTAAATAAAGGAAGTAATTAAAAAAAGCACTTGTGCCAAACGAACTGCTTCCAAGCAAATATGAAAAGAAATGGCATGAGGAAACATTCCAGGTCAGAATAAAACATAGATACGACTCTTTACAGAAATTACTTTATCAATTTACAGAAATTTTACACATATTACAACTTTGTTACTCAAGCGGCTGCCTGTCTTGTTAAACGTTTTTGAATTTGAACACTTAATGAAATAGTAGTTTGTACTTCGATATAATACAACATAAAACTCTAAAACTCCCATTTACAGAATAACAAACTCATGTCTCATTTAAAGCATTTCAATTAATGGCCATATATTCCTTCAAACTATCATACTAACATCATCCAAACAACCCAAATACAACTAAAATAATGACAGATGATTTATTTGTGCCTTGATTGAGAGTCAATGTAGTAGATCTATTTCAAGTGGCTTTGAAGATGATTTGCAGATTAGTATGCCGTTGATAGCTCGCAGTGTTGTAAGCAGTTGTCCAGAAAACAGTCAGCATGAGTGCACTGGACATCACTCCTTCGGGACGCGGAAGCCATCTTTTTCCTTCCGGAGACTTCTCATGGTTTCAATCGGGTCTGTCTGCTTCACGTGGTCTTGGACGGACTTCTCTCTAAATTAAACATTAAAAAAAAATATGAGTAATTAGCTCTAAACAAACTACACTGACACATACATGTGCTGTCAGTTTGCAACATTTCTGGATGCAGTCTTATGAAATAATTAGTATTAAATCATGCTCCACATACTTTACTCTCATAAAGGGATTAAATGTGAATTCCTCTGCCAAAGTGGACGGGATGGTCGGTTCTCCATTGCTGCATTTCTCCTACAGAAATACAAATACACAGACGCAAAGGTGTTTTTATTTTCAACAGTTTCAGAGGTTGATCATCTGACTGAGGCAATGGTTGCTTGGATGCGGCGCGTCAGTCAAATACCTTCGCCCATGCTAGCTTCTTCTGAATTACTTCATTGTCGGGTTCCACATGACGTGCAAATTTCAGATTGCTGACAGTGTACTCATGACCGCAGTAAACGCGCTTAAAACACAAACACACCGTGGTTAGTCAGTCTGTCATTCAGCTTATACTTTATCAGAATATGACATTTTCCACACCCATTTTTCCATCTTAAAAACTGTTAAAACAGACATTTAGCTCTCATCTCAGTTGGCTTCCATCTCAAATCTTCTTTAAATTACTTAAAGAATGATTCATGTCTTCAGTGTTACGTTTCGACTTTCAATAAAACCTTTTACGCTGACATTATAGATGGAGTACATGGAGTACATATATTTACTGTTTCAGGAGGCAGGTGTCCAAGAATTTCTATCAAGGCTTTGTACATCTGCTCTGCTGTACCCTCGAAGAATTTACCACAACCAGCCACAAACAGAGTGTCCCCTGTATGGAAAGAAGAAAAAAAAAGTGTCACACATGACAGAGTGCTGACTTGTTACAGAGGCTGCATTAATACTTATTGATCAAGCTTGACAGATTTAAGGGTTTTGTCAGAGACCTCTTTGTCTCCGGTATCACCCTAATGTGATTAGACATACCTGTGAAAACAGCTGGCGGCTCAGTGCTGTTTTCTTTTGTCACATAGTAGCAGATGTGACCAGTCGTGTGACACGGTGTAAACAGGCATTTGACACTGAGTGATCCGAGCTGGGAAAGAGAGTCACCAGTGAGCAAACAACCATTCGGGCTGTATATTTGGATTGTAGAACAGACAGTTTGATGGTCTTACTTTGAAACTGTTGGAATGAGAAACTTTCTTTGTAATAGCATCAACCCTGTCATCTCCTCCATAGACCTTCAGTCCTGGCATTAGCCTTACCATCTTCTCATTTCCACTAGCATGATCCCTGAGGAGAGAAAATGATCAGTGTATTGGTACTACTCTTTGATTCAGCAGAAGGGCAGTTTTCATGCAAGTATAATGGTTTCTTAGCATAGCGGCATTTTTGGCTGGTCAGCTTCAGTGTTTGGAGAATGCTCTCATGAATATAATATGCAAATAGTAGCCAGTGTAACACTGTGTAAAAGAAAACATTAACTTAACACGTAGCTCACCAGTGGTGATGAGTGGTCAGAACTGTCGTGAGTTTTACGCCATGTTTTCTGACAGCTTCCACGACCTGTTGAAAGCACAAAAAGGGTCAAACTGAAGCAGTGCTTAAATGATTAGTCGATTAATCGGAAGAAAAATGATCACTAACAATTTTTGACAATTGTTTAAAACATTTATCAAGCAAAAGTGCAGAGTACTGTTAGTTCCAGCTTCTCATATATGAGGATTTGCTGGGGTTTTTTCTGTTTTATATCATTACAAATTGAATATATGTGGGTTTTGGGACTCAGGAAACTTTTTTTTTTTTTTTTTTTTTTTTACATTTTACAGACTATACAATTAATCTAAAAAGTAATATACAGTATAGTGAAAATAATCATTAGTTGTAGCCCTAAATGGAAGCACAGATATAATATTATAATATAATAATATAATTTTTAATAATATAGTATAGTCAGTGGTGGAAGAAGTATTGAGATCCTTTGCTTACGTTTAAGTAGCAATACAAAAAATGTTTAATGCAGGACTGTTATGCAGAAGGGGTCCTTTCAGAGTGTTATAATATATATAATATATAAAGTGATACTAAATGATTGGATTATTATTGATGCAGTAACAGGTAACAGCAAGCATAAAATGTGTCAACCTTCAGAGATTTTGCCATACTATTAACATGTGATAACTATCCATTTAATACCTCTGGGTGTATTGGGACAATGTTGCAAATAAATGAACAGGACAATATTGGTATTTTTATATTATTTTTGCATCAACATTATGAAATATGACAAAGAAAAACAAATAATAGAGGATTAGTGCTCATCCCTAATGCATCATCACATGTTTTGTATATAATAAATTAGTCTGTAAAGTAACTAGTACTGTTAAATAAATGTAGTGTAGCAAAAAGGAGTAAAAAAAAAAGTACAATATTTGGGATAGAATGGAAATGCTCAAGTAAGAAGTACATCAAAAGTACCTGAGTAAATGTACTCCAGCACTGAATATAATATAATACAATACAATGCACATACCTTTATTGGCTCCACAGGGTCAACAATAGCTGCTTCTCTGGAGTCCACATCAATCAGGAGGTACATGTAGTTGTCACTGAGTGCTGGGAGAAGTTCGACCCTCATATTCGCCTGTTCCACCAGGGATGACTTCCTCACCGCGCTGTGAAGGAGAGCAGCCGCTCGAGCCTCGACTTCCACGGGTGCTTCACGGGAGGATACAGGTCAATATTCAGGTCTCAGGCTGACACTCTCTTTTAATCTTCAATAATTCATTCTATTCCTATTAAATACCATTCCCGCTAAAAAAAAATAATAATAATAAAATAAAATAAATGTTTATTTTATGCAGCCACAAGGCTCCAGGAAACTAATACATTATGCAGTAGCCATTGGCTCCTAACACGACACCTTACAAGAAGTAAACAACGTTTACGTTTGTTTTTCCCCCACCAAGCTCGTGCTTGCTGCCACAGTATTGATCTAATGGGGGAGATTATGCGAGAGAGAGAGAGAGAGAGAGAGAGAGCAGACGGGCCAGCTGCGTTCATCTCCTCTCAAGAGACGACAAAAACAAAAACCTAACTACTTCTCGTGTGTAGCCGCACAAGCTGACATAGGTGTTTGCATGCTAAAAAAAACAAAAGAAAAAAGACAAATGCGTGGACGTACCAAATTTGAAGGCCGCCGCGGCTCCGAGCAGAGTGCAGGCACTCCCCGCTAGTGACCTGAGTAACATAACAAAAGCAGCTGTGGCCTTATCACATTCGTATAAACCAGAAAAGTTTGGTCCTGCTTCAGTTCCGCTTCAACTCTAACCTCCCGGGCTCCACCAATCAAGTCCGGGGGAGTGGCTGGCTCGTGAATATTTAGCTGCATATATGTGAACAAATTGGTTATTTAAGCAATTTTAACTATGGCTCCATTAAGATGCACAAGTGTATGTGTGAGGGATTTTGTTCTATCCGTTTGGATAAATACATCAAAGTAATAGGTTTGATTTGTTTTATTTATTTGCGTTCTCCGTATGTCCTTTCAGGCTTGCCGTAGGTTAATAATCTTGCTTCAGGAACAGAGGGTCGGTCAAAGTTTAGTTAACCTGCTGCTGGCTGCTTCAGAGCGGCCGAAACCTTCACATCTCTCCGCGATGACAGCGCGAAATATATCTCGATTTTGGGAATGGGGGAGGAAGATAATTTGTGTTGGGAGAAACTACGCAGACCACGCCAAAGAGCTGAAAAACGCGATTCCTACAGAGCCCGTGCTGTTCCTGAAGACACCTTCAGCATATGTAAGAGAGGGCTCCCCTATCCTGGTGCCCCTGTACACCAGCGACCTGCACCATGAAGTGGAGTTAGGAGTGGTCATCGGGAAAGGGGGCACGGCCATCCCCCAGTCCGCCGCTATGGAGCATGTTGCAGGCTACGCTCTGTGCTTGGACATGACAGCCAGGGACATCCAGGACGAGTGCAAGTCCAAAGGTCTGCCCTGGACCCTGGCCAAAGCTTTCAACACCTCCTGCCCGGTCAGTGAGTTCATCCCCAAAGAGCGCATCCCTGACCCGGGGAACGTGAAGCTGTGGCTGAAGGTGAACAACCAGCTGCGGCAGAGCGGCTGCACCTCCCAGATGATTTTCTCCATCCCCTATCTCATCAGCTACATCAGCGACTTCATCACCCTGGAGGAGGGGGATCTCATCCTCACCGGGACCCCTAAAGGAGTCTCCGCCGTGCAGGAGCACGATGAGCTGCAGGCTGGGATCGAGGACGTTGTCACCATGAGCTTCAGAGTAGACAGACAAGACCGGTAGCGAAAACAAATACTCAGACTCACGAAGAGAGAGTGTTTTTACTTGTTTTAAAATATATGTCCAACATTTGTGTTGATCAGCAGATGGCAGTGCTGAGCCACCAAGACCACGTTCCTGATTTATTCTATGCTGCTTTGTACAGTATTTGAGAATAAGTTCACAAAACACAGTTTGGTTACTGACTGACCTCAGCAACATGAGTGTACTTATGTCACTGTCATTGTTTCAGATCATCAAGTGGTGGAAGAAGCATTGTGAACTTTTACTCTAATAAAAGATGCAATAATATCTTGTAAAAAAATGTTATTACAAGCAAAAGTATGAATGTATTATCAGCAAAACGGTAAAAGTAGTTTTTATTGAAGACATAATGCCCCCTATCAGTGTTATATTATTATATATAACATGGTTAGATTATTATTATTAATAATGCATTAAAATGTAAGAAGCATTTTAATATTGTAGTTGATTAGCTGGTCATGGTTTAACTGCTTTATATGCTGTATATACTGAGTTAAATACAGTGGTGAAAGAAGTACTGAGATATTTTACTTAACTATTTCATATACTGCTGGGTAGCTCCGTCTATTATAATACATCAGAATTTATTTGTTGATTATATTTTAGATTAATAATCTGAAAATCTGCAAAGTAAGTACAGCTGCAGAATAGATTTAGTGGAGTAAAAAGTACAATATATCCCTCTGAAATGTAGTGGCGTAAAAGTATGAAGTAGCATGAAATGGAAATACTCAAAGTACAAGTACCTCAAAATTGCACTTAAGTACAGTATTTTAGTAAATATATTTAGTTACATGATTCCACCACTGGTTAAATACACAAAAGGCATAATATGTTTAAAATAGTCTTAAATGGAAATATTTAAGTACAACTACCTAAAAGTTACAGGTCATTACAGTCAGTACTTGAGAAAATGTACTTAGTTACATTCCACCAAAAGCAAGAGATTCATACTTGAAGGTGGAGCTGATTTTCGTTGAGTAAAATTAACATTAAATGCCTCATAGACACAGTGCATTACTAACAAGTATAACACCATCAGTCATACCCAAAATGTCGTGATAATATTGATATAGAGAGAGTAAAAATGATCATGATTATAATGATAGTATAATAATGACAGTATAAAAGACCAACCTCTGTAGCATTTTGAACTTTTCATACCATAAGCATTACTGTATTTTTGCTAGCTTGTGTACATATGATATGCTTAAAGACGACTCACATCACAGGATATTTCCTACAGTCACATTAAGCAGCGCAGTCTGAATTTATGTGGCGTACCCTTCAGAAGCTTGAATGTGAAATAGAGTTTATCCCGGATGAATTCAAGTTGAGAAAATATTCATGTTAGTGAGGGAGTTTAGAGGACTGAGGGTTTGGCGCTGGCTACTTGTGGTTATTCTTAAATTTGGAACACATTTTGCTGCTTGTTGGATTAGCGGAGATGTGTTTTCTTCAGAAAGTTTGATGGACCACGTTTCTGCTGCAAACTCCCACATGGATACATTTTTGTAACTGCACAGTGAACCCTGTTGCCCCTTCAGTGTGCGTTGTCTGGTTAGCCTTTAGCAATCTAATACACCAAAAAGACTCTCCTTGCCAATACCATTCAGTAAAACTCTGGCATTTCTGTTCATCCAGTGTAATTTTGACTTTTAGGCTGTGTACCTTCATCATAACCACATTCTTCCTGGACTGTTTAACATCTGTTCAAGGTTCAATTACAATTCTCCCACAGGCTTCTCGGTTTTCAGGATCAATCAGAGCCTCCATCAACCTGTCCCAGGCCAGTCTGCTGTAACCTGAGTCTGTGTACATCATCTTCCCACACCTGTGGGGCATGTTATCTCCAAGACTCACAGGACCCAAGCCCTGGTCCTTAGGGGACTCCAGGGTTATACGTGTCCATCATTAGAGCAGTTAGACAGATTCAATTAGATTTGGGATCTGGGAAATGTAGTCGTGGCCTGTTTTTCCCCCGCCACGTTAGAACAGGGTTAGCGCACTGCACAGTATGGCATGTGCGCACAGGTGTCGTCTTTTATGAGATATGAATCATACTATTCATTGTCCCCGTGTGGCTGAAGGTATTACACCCTCACAGGTTTTTAACAATGGCTTCAAAGCTCGAGCTCAGCTCTGGTTTAGCGTTCACCACATGAAGCGGTATGTTGTCATCGAGCGGGAGCCTGAGAAGGTGTATTTGACGCTTTCAAAGGAGAGGAGATTACGTGGAGACAACAGTCTTCCGATATAACGCACACTAACAGTGATGTCACCTATGACATGAAATCAACCCAGGTGGTAACTGAGCCACACAGCCGAGATTTTAGGGTATTCAATTGTAAACAAAGGACATTTTCTAATACTGAGCAAAATGTGGCATAAAGATACGTTTTTGGCTCTGTGGATGGCATTGTCAGCGTCTTTGTCAGTCGGTCCACCACTTTGGTTCAGACTGAAATATCTCAACAACTATTGGATAGATTGGCACAAAATTCAGTATAGACATTCATGGTTCCCAGATAATAAATCCTACTGACTTTGGTGATCCCCGGACTTTACCTCTGGCGCCGCAATGAGATAGACATTTGTGGCTTTGAGTGAAATGTCTCAACTACTATTGGACGGATTGCCATGTGAAAAGCCCCTCAAGATGAATTGTAATCACTTTGGTGATCTTCTGATTTTTCATCTAGTGCCACCATCAAGTCAAATTCTTAATTTGTCCAATACTTCGGTTTATGAATACTTGCATACGAATGACAATACCATTGTTATTGAGAGCGTGCTAGCATAGTGATTACTAATTTAACTCAGTGTGCGTAAGTATAGCCTCACATAGCATGGCTGTAGACTTTTAGTTCTCTTATTCTTTGCTAACACTTCTTTGATAAGTGTCTACTGTAAGCCTCTAGAAATCGACATGATGCAAGAAAATGAAAACATTTACATTGGCTCTTTGTGTAAGCAGAGGTGCACAAATAGACCAAAAGGGACTGTTAGATGACAGTACAGGATACATGAGTGGTTGAATATGAGGCTTGTTTTACACTTTAAATGCCATATGTGACATATTACTACAGACATGTTGAAACATCTGTTAGTTGCCATCAGTTCATCAGTAGGTTTAGTGCAGAGGTATCTTTCTTGCTGGAGGTTACCGGGTCAAATCTCTCAGGTTCACACGGAAAACAACTTTAACTTGAATACAGGCTTGAACACGTATCCATGGTTTGTATGGATTCTGAAGGGAATCTCAATTGTGTAGCTTTTATTTATTTATTTATTTTTTTTTTACAATAAAGTCCAGTTGAGTTAGTCTTTTTATGAAGTAACATGTACAAAGAAACACACAACAGCCTTTTTTGATTATAAAATGCACAAATGCTACAATACACCGTCCTTAGATGACTGAAAGGCATCTGAAAATTTGAAAAGATTGAACCTTTTGTTATTTTTTTTGGCAGATTAAAGCACCAGCCCTTGACAAGAAATTTATTGCAAGAAGGTCCAACATGTGAAAATGATTTACAGCTTGGCAATGTGTGTGTGTTCAGAAAATGACCATTCGTGATGCCTCGCTTTGCGTGCTGCACTGTATGTCACCAGACTGTGCTGTGGTGTGGCCATTCTTAGAAAAAAACCACCAACACACAAAACCATTGGAAGGACTGAGTCAGACAGGATACATTTGACATATCGCATCAAAAAGACATGCACTCACATGGCCAGGAAATTGATTTTATTTTGTTTTTGGACAGACAGAAGTGCTACTGTGTGTGTGTGTGTCTGTACTGTATGTGTGTTCACATACTTGGATGTCAAGCCAGTGCTTACAGTGAATACACCTTGTCTTTATCCCACATTTCCCAAATCAGTGACACGTTTTGACCGGTTCTCCTGCATGTAAACAATTACAGCACATTTAATTAATCAGTTTCATACTGAATGAACAAATGGGTGGTTGGGGATTAATAACACCATGGAGCAAATGAAGAACCAATTTGTGATTTTTTATAGGCCAAAGTCAAGGGCTGTCATTCGTTCTAGTAGAATAATGAATAGGGTCTTTGGCAAATGAAAAGAAACCATGCGTGAAGGCCAGGTGCGAGCCTCTTTCATTCAGAGTGATTGACTGTACGTAGTGTGTTAACATTTTGTTTGAAGATGCAGATGGGAGGCAAAGTGGGTAGTGTACCATGGAACATACTGTACCTTTAACAACTAAACACGGCATTTGATTTAAGCATGTTTCGTCCATACAGATGTGTGTAAATTTCCAAAAGAGTAAGGATGTTTCCAGAAGAGTTGTATTTTAAGAATAAAGTTTTGTGTCTTAGTGCGAGAGGTTTCCATTCATTTGGCAACAGTGTCTCAGTTATTACTTCATCAACAAAGTCCAAGCTTCTCTATAAACTGGGAGTTTTCCAATCAAGGCAGAATAAGCAGAGTGGAGCTGGTATTTTGTAGGCTAAAATGGCAACAGAAGCACGCACTGAAACGTGTCCAGAAAAACAATGTTGTAAAATCCTATTGTAAAAATTCTTAATCCCATATCCCTAAAAAGTTCCCCAATTTGCGCTGAGCTACTACGACCATTTGAAAATCCCTCTAACCCAAATTACTGTCTCATCAATTAAAGCTGGAGTCACAATTTAACAAGATGCTGTGAGGCCTAAACCGCAGAGAAGAGAGAAAATCCCCCGGCATTTCTTCGCTGAATCGAAGGAGACTGCGGTACGGGTGGAAAATGTGTGGAGTCCTCAGTATGAACCGTCTTCGTTTGTGGCTCCTCGAAGGGAAACCACTTTTACACTCTAATCCTGCTTTTTATCTGCTGTGTAGAAATCAGCTCCCTCTCCTTCAACACAGCCTTCAGAGTGGTTCATCCCTCCCTCGGAGTGTTTCTGATTAGTCTGCCATGTGCCCATTATTCCCAAATAAGAGTCACCGCACAAAATATACATCCCTCATCACGCTTAATCTCAAATAGTCACAGTGGCCTGTAACTCAATCCACATTGGGCGATTTTCACTCATGCAAACAAATCCACAATGGTAGGAATTGATAGCACGCATTAAATTGTGGGCTCATGTCCTTGGAAGCTGCATGCCAGCCAAAGCTAAACAAATTACTGTCCCCATGAAGGAGTTTTATAGACATGTAATTTATTGACTTTGCCTTTTATTTTGTTTTGAGCTATCGTAATCCAGAATATCCTGTATTTCAAACAAATTTAGAGAAACATATATTGTCTTTCTATCATCTGGATTTGGTGTAAGTGTTGAGTCTGACATCTCTTTTTGACTTGAAACGGTTGCATCCAGGCTTTGGCTCAATGTGAAAAGGAATTAACACAAAACCTTCTACTACTGCTTTTTGCCATGATATCTCCTGCTTGGTCCATCACCTGTTGAAGGTTTTTTATTTTTTTTTGGGATGTGTGTACTTTTTCCTCCATCATTGTCTACAAACCCCAGAGAAAGACAAAAACCAACAATAAACTGATGCTAGAAGTATTGACTGAGTCGTCAAAGCCTTATATGTCATATTCCTCTGAGCCAGAAAAACCCTCATTGACATATCCCTTCATTCCAATGAACTCTGTAGTTTGTTTTGAGTCCATCCCACATACATGTCTTTAGTGGGAACCAAATGAGCCACAGACAGGGTGGAGAGATGGACTAATATACTGTTGGTTTTGGTCTTTTCATGGGATTTGTTGACAATAAGAACATTTTAGAACACCAGCCTTATCCTTTAATCACAACAGTAAGTTTTTTTGAGTTTATGAACAGTGCAAAATATTACAGTGTATCATTCAATTTAAGGCTCGTGTTTTTTTCAAAATGTGATTAACAATGCAGTGCTGTGGATATTAAGTTAAGATTATACAGCATTTCTTGTTTTCGTGATATTATAAAAACAGTCTGTTTGATATTTATTACTGTATATTAGCTGCAGAGAAACCACTCAAAATGGTTAAGAACCGTCTCAAGAAGTCTCAGATATTATGATGGTAGAAAGTTGAATCCTTACATAAATGTGTAATGGAAATGTAGAAGACATTCAGACAGCTGCACTGAGAATGTCTGGAACTGCAACACCAACGCACTCTATTAAATCAAATCAAATAAAATCGTGAATTTTGTGAATTGCCGCACACCTGAAAACATTGATGACAGAGTCATAAAACATGACTAAATGCTGGTGGTGTCTACAGATTCTTGCGGCTGCCACAAGTGGATGCTGGCCGTTCATGAGCTCATACAGAGCAACGTGTGCAAACACAGACCAGATGCAAAATTGTAAGGCTTGTTTGCTTAGATCACAGAGTTGAATAAAGTTATGCTTTAATAAACGTGCAGTAGATCATTTTCATGAACACCAACATACATCTTCACGTCTCGCTTTTAGGGAACGTATTCTCAATCATTCCTCCATTTTTCCTTGCTCTTTCCTCCTTCACCTCAACTGGATTTCTCACATCATTACCAATGTTTAGTGACAACTGTAGATTATGCCGAATGTCCTGCTGATTTAATGAAACTTAACGACTGGGCTGGTCCTGCAAACACTGATACTAATGTCTTTCCCAGATGGCAGAATGGGAAATCAGTTATCTTTAATGCCTGCTGCTGGGCTGGCACAGCGAAAAGGCGGCTATCACTATGACTTGTAATACAGAGTAATAAAAGTTGGCACAGATGAAGTGAGCCAAGCACATTTAAATTTTAGTGACGCCCACTAAAAACTAATGCCAGACATATAAAACAGAGGGGGAATGTGACAGAAATACTGACAGGAATTAGAGAAGGCAAGATGTATGGGGAGAGTCAGAGGGTTTGTTATGGGTGAGTGTGCATGCAAACTTGAACGGATACACACACTAGCATGCTAATGCAAGCAGCCACTCAAAAACCACTGACGTTTCCACAAACAAAGCTCAATGTTAATCAGTTTGATTGAATATTTTTGGTTTAATCATTGAATGCAAATGCTGGTCAGGCATATGTCCATGCGTTGTTAAAAAAAAACATCTGCAGTGTGTATTTCAGATCTTAAGTGGGTTCCTTTTTTTTTGGTTGTTCCACCAGAGCAGATGTTTTTTTTTTTCCATAAAGGATAGTGTACCATGAAAGAGAAGAACTCTGCTGCTAATTCTGAGCCCAGAGAGGAAGGAGGGGGCTTTCTGAGTGAGCTGACATCTTTTGTAATTAAAGGCCACAGCGCACGCAGGCCTCAGACTGTACATGTGGTCTCACTGTGTGGAAGCGGCGAGAGGGAGAAGCAGCGCGAGAGAGACCGAGGAAGAGAGGTCAAGAGACGAGTGAGCGTTCCCTCCAGTGAGAAAATAAAGTCGTGGCTTGCGAGGGAGCTAAAGTTTGACAGCATAAAATAAAGGAGTGAGGAACAGCTAGACAAGGACGGAGAGACATTTTGGTCGTGGCAGCACTAACAGGGAAGAACTGACCATTCACTAAGCCTGCCCCCCCTTAGTTACTGTTGCTATGCCTGTCAAGCTTTCCATTCGAAGTCTTAATAATGCCACAGCTGCTGCTTAAGTGTCTTAAGTGTACACGATGGCCACATACGTGATATCATGCTAAAATATCCTCACCGGTTGATGAGCCATGTAGAAAACGTGGAAATAAAGAAACATCATTGTTCTTGTGTTGCAGAGTAGAGCTAGTTAGTCCTAGTACTATAAGTATGAAGAAATCTGTAAGGTCAGTGTGTTATTTTGTTCTAACATAACCCTGTTTGGCTGTTTAGCTTACCTGTTTCCAGTATGTGTTAACTTTTAATGTTATAAAAGACTTTTAGGATAAGGACCAACCGATGTGTTTGACAATTTAAAGGTAGGCTACCTTATGGAGTTTTTGACCTATAGCGCTATGGAGCAATCTTTGTATAAGAAGAAAACTTTTTTTTTATCATAACCCATAATCCCACAAACTAATGTAACCCAGTTATTTGCGCTCCTTGGCCTTGGAAGTAGGTTACTAGTGTAGGTAGCTAGTTGGCGGACATGCTAACAGCTGTTTCATCCATTTCTTATACTTTTTGCTCTTGTGTTTTTTGGTTTTGGAAAGGCTAAAAAAAAAAAGTGTCACCACCCTCCAAACTCTTTAGATGTGGAGTATCTTTCTTTCTACAGCCCCATGCACACCACTTCAACAAGTGGAGAAATCCAAAGCTTGACAGGCCTGCCATGGTGGTTTCTAAGCTACAGGTATGAATTGGCAATTGCTGTTCAGGGGAGGGGATTAGTAAACAGTGGCGGATCCTTCCACAAATAGGGATTAGAATAGGCATAGGTTTCAGCTACATTTATTACTGTTGTGTCTCGTCAACTTTGTTAAGTTTGTCATGTCCTGTTTTATTGTGTAGTAACTCTTTCCTCTCGTTTCAGACCCTGACTTCCTCCCTTTGTGTGATTTTCCCGCCAGTGTGATTGTCTACCCCGCCCCTGATTGTGTTCACCTGTTCTCCCCTACCTCATGTATTTATAGTCTGCGTCTCCCCTTGTCCTGTGCCAGTTCGTCTTGTTTTTGCTCGTCAACAGACCCCCAATCCAAGCGTGCCAGCAAATGCCCTCTTTGTCAGGTTTATTTTGTGTTCATGTTTATCCTCTTCATGAGTGTTTTTTGTTGTACTTTTTGATTATCCTCTTCATGAGTGTTTTTTGTTGTACTTTTTGATTATCCTCTTCATGAGTGTTTTTTGTTGTACTTTTTGATTATCCTCTTCATGAGTGTTTTTTGTTGTACTTTTTATTATCCTCTTCGTGAGTGTTTTTGTTGTACTTTGATTATCCTCGTTGTGAGCGCTTTTTGTTTGATTATTGAAATACTTCAGTAAAACTGCTGTGGAACTTAAAAGCTCTGGTCTCATGAGTCGTGCATTTGAGTCCGCCGGTCCTGTGTCAAAGTTCGTGACAATTACATTTATTGGATTAGGGTTAACTTTTCAAAGCCAAATATATCATTCTTCAAGCAGTCTTTATATAAACATCCTCAGTTTGCTTAATAACTTAACAGTAACACACAAGATAAAAAAGAATGAAACACTGTACTCTGGATGTCATGTCAGATAAAACTTTACTTCACAACACAAAGAATCAGAGACAGGATTAAGGTTTTGAGTAACAGCGGACACAGTTGGAACTGTACAAGGCAATTAAAATAGTGATGTAGCTTCGAAGGGAAAAATATCTACAAATACCTACAAGTGGAATGTGCGTATGTGTGGTTTCTGATCGTTGTTACGCATTTAATATTTACAGATGAGGTATCATTGGTATATGAACTGCAATGTACTGAGAAATATCCTGCAACTTCAAACTAAGATATGTAGCATTTGGAAACGGTAAATGTAATGAAAATATAAATGCAGTCAATGAACACTGCTAATAATAAAGAAATAGTGGTTTATCATGGAGTATGACATTTTTTCCTATGTCCTGTCAATGAAAGTGTAGTCAGTTGTCTTGCTTTGTCGTGTAATAAATACATTTCTTTCACAAAAGAAATCTGTAACTGTTGTATTTCAAATCAACAGAAACTATAAATATCAGCTTATTTTACAAACAAAACATAAAGAAACCAAAAAAATTATATTCAAAGGCAATGTTTGTTTGTTTTTTGCTTTCCCTTTGGTACATAGTTTGCTTCTAACTTCTGTATCACATTAACATTAACATTAACATACAAGCAAGAAAACGGTTTAATGGTTTAATAAGTAAGCCATTAACTATGTGTGTATATTGGCAGCACTGTGTCCATGTCAACACAACAGTGACAGTTCATGTGCTGCATGTCATGTTGAGTCCACTGAGGCAGAATTCAGTTTGTGGACTCTGTAATCCTCTACCGCGTCCCTGAGAACGTTAGTCCTGTGTCAATCTCTCCAGAAAGTAAGAGACTGGCTTTTATCTGGGCTATGACAGGAATCTCCTCTGTTAGTCCCAGCCAAAGTCTTGTCCACTCATCTGGTAGAAACGGTGGTTGAAGGGCCTGTAGAAGTCTCTGAGTCTCTGCAGGACCTCGGAGGGGATCTGGGGATGGGGTCTGCCCTTAGACTTTCCAAGGCAGCGAGGTCTGCTGCTCCCCTCGGGCTTCTTCAAGCAGGGAAAACCTTTGGTCTGGTTGAAGTAGAAGTGTTTGTCTGAAACAACCCTTTTCAGACCCAGGAAGTCCTGAACCCGGCCCATCTCCCCAGCCGGATCAGACACCAGCCGCTCACCGCTAACAAACAGAAAATGAGACAAGGGGAAGTGCTGAAGCCAGTTCTCCAGATGTTTGGCGTAGAGGCCGATGCGCACAGCGCTCCACGTGGTGTCAATCAGACCTGTGGTGGAGTTTTTCAAAGCCAGGCTCTGGAAGGATGGAAGGCCTGGGTTCTTGGACAGTGTTTGGGTGTAGTCAGATACAGCCCGCGTCACAGGATCCCTGACCACCACAATGAGTTTGGTTTGGCAGTTCATAGTGCAGACTCGGATAGGAGCCTCCTTTGTGACAAAGTAGCTGGGAGTTTTCTCCATGGTGATCTGGCCGTCCAGCGTCCGAGGCATCAGGTTCCTAAATGAAAAGAAGAAACTGGTCAAATTCTGACTCATCCCTCAAAGCCAAAATGGTGGAGACTGTTTCTCAAATACATTGATGGGCATTTACAGCTTGAAAGCTTGATTAGTTGTGCTTCCATATCTGTTATGTATTTTTAAAGCAGTATTAATTGATTTTTTTGGCTTCGGGCAGTCGAACAGGCTGTAAACACAACACTAACATATTACCATGACCATATAAAGTTAATATGGCTAACATGTTAGCAAACGAGAGCGGTGAGAGTGAACCAAAACAGTAAAGTTGTGGGCCGTAAAACTAAAACAATGAGCTGAAAGACACTAAAGCATTCTGTGGAGCTGAGGGGAACTGCAGAGTTAGGTGATAATTATCTGTGGGTCCATCACTATGAGCAACCCCTTTCACATTACACAAAGAAGTTTGACCAACTGTTAATATAAAAATATTAATTAATGCAGCTTTAAAAACAAAAGTGCGAGCTGCATTATCACTTTACATTTTGTGAAATTGCACCATAGTGTATGGTTTGTCACATTAAAGTTTACATTTTTGATCTTCATTCTTCAACCAGTGCAACTTTTTAGATTTCAAAGCAGAGAGCCGGAGCCTGATCAATAGTCCCACTTGCCAGTTTAGTCACATAATGTACTGACTTCAGTGAAAAGAACATCAAGAGATAACCTAAACACATTATATACACTAAACATTAAAGCACCCCAAAATCTGTGTGATTAAAGCTTCATACACTGTAGTGTGTTTACGTACCAGGGCCCCAGACAGCCCATCTGAGTCTCACTGTAAGGCCTGCACAAAAGGACCATCCACTCACTATGGGCCTGATGAGTCAAAACCACAAAGCCTCAAGAACCACTTAACAGCAATTTCCTACAGATTTCCAGCCCCACCCCCACCCTCTTCTTCCTGCAGGAGCAAAGTATCCCCCCTTCCCTCACCACCCTCACCTCCCCTACGGGTTCCTACAAGGACCCAAACAGACCAAACAGACCCAAGTCGGCAGGAAGTGCAACCAGGATGGCAAGCTGCTGAGCTCAGCTAGTGTGTTAAACATATGGCTGCAATGAGGAGAGATGCTGTGTAGAATACGCCAGTAAAAAGGCATGTGCTGAATTATGTGCTACTATATTGCAGAGATACATTTTGCATAGAAATCCAGAGTATACTCATCTGTAATCGAAACCAATAATATCTATCTATATATCTTATATCTATATTGTATGTTTAAACTTAACTTTGTTTCCAAGTTTCTTCTCTACTTTCCAAATTGTGTGCACCTGCCGTCCTATAAACTCTGAGCAAGGTCTTTCTCATTGATTTGATTTAACAGCGTCTCCTCACAGTTCAAAGCAGCTGCTTTTATTTCAGCACTATCTGGCAAACAGGCATTGTGGGTAACGTGGTATTCGACAGATCTGGCGTTTGTTCGTGTGTCTACACTTGACATTGACAGACTGCGTGAGGCAAAACTGTGGTGGATTTGGATTTCTGAGACAAATTGTTTTGCATGACACGGATGATGAGTAATGTTTAAAACAGCAAATAAATTGTCTGTAGTTCATTTACTCAACACTTCTTATACTGTGTTACTGGAAACAGAGCTTTCATGTGGCTTCCTATAAAATAGACAAATAATGGAGCGTGTGTGCTTTATTTGTTTCAGATTGAAAATCTGAATAGAGGCCATTGAGAAATGTAGATCACTGATGGCCATCCAAGGGGAATTTCTTTTAATTTTGCCAGTTATTCTAGTGAAATTGTCTGTGGTCAAACACTGATTCAATGCAAACCATAGTGTTCATGAAGTAACGGTTCATTAACGCCATTGTTTGTTTTTAAGATGGAAAACCAACAGCAAAAGCAAAAAATGTTAATCAATTTGAGCCAATCAGTTAAAAAAACAAACAAATACACTCTTGTTTGTCATGCAGGAAGATTGACCTTAGTTGCGTCTTGAGTGCAGTATGCCACATCTTAAAGGAATAGTTTGACATTTTGGAAAACACACTCATTCACTTTCTTGATAAAGTGAGTTAGATGAGAAGATTGATATCACTTTCATGTCTGTAGCTACAGTAAATATGAGTCTACAGCCAGCAGCCAGTTAGCTTAGCTTAGGAAGGGGAAACAACTAGCCTGGCTCTGTTCAAAGGTACCAAAATCCACCTCCAGCACCTCTAAAGCTCACTCATTAATACGTTGTGTCTGGTTTGTTTAGTCTGTACAAAAACAAAAGTGTTAAAAGCAACATGTTGTGGATTTAGGGGGGGTTACGTGCCGGACTATTTCTTGGCCCGGTGCAGTTCCTTCCTGTACCTCGTAAAAAAATAAATAAATAAATAAAACAAAAACACAACATGTTGTTTTTACACTTTGGCTTTTGTAAGGATTAAAGAAAAACGACCTAGTGAGCTTCAGAGGTGCTGGTAGGAGGATTTTGTTACCTTCAGACGGAGCCAGACTAGCTGTTTCCCCCTGTTTACAGTCTTTGTGCTAAGCTAAGCTAACCAACTGCTGGCTGTAGCTTCATATTTGGCGTACAGACATGAGAGTCGATTCAATCCTCTCATCTAACCCTCTGCAAGAAAGTGAACAAGCCTATTTCTCAAAATGCCAAACTATTTCTATAAAGTTGGCAAAGATACCAAATATGTCAAGCTGAATTTTGGGGGAAATGTGTAGAAGTTGATGCACAAGTGATCTAGAATATGGTGTCTTATTTCAATCAGTGTGAACATCAAAAGCTGGAACAAGGTCACACACAATAAACAGTATGATAAAGTTGTATGTTAAATGGTTTATATTATACATAGTGTGCTGCAACTATGAAGAAACCTTCTGTAGTTCTGTAATTATGACAAAGTATTTGTCCTCACATGCAGAGTCCGTGACCATGAGTGTGGAGGTGGAAAAAAAGACCTCTCTGGAGTTGTTCCTGAGTAAGTTTCGAGTTTCCCCCTTTACTTGAAGTTAAGCCGTTTCAATCCACCCCCATTAAATGATCCCCATAATAAAAGACCATTAATTGATTATTATCCAACTACAAGAGCTGCAAATGGCCTATCACTGCCTGTCTGTCCCCTGTTTATCTGTGTCTAATCAATATGTCTGTCTCTATATGACGGATGTTTCACTGTGTGTGTGTGTGTGTGTGTGTGTGTGTGTGTGTGTGTGTGTGTGTGTGTGTGTGTGTCAGTGTGTTTGTGCACATACACGTACACAGATGCGAGCACAGAGGTGTCAGTGTTTACTGATGAGAAACTGAGCGCTCGTCTCCCTGTCTGTCCTCTCCTCTCCTCTCCTCTCTCATCCATACTCTTGGATTTGTCCTTCACTCCTTCGCACAAGTGTCACTTCAGTCATTGACCATAAGTTGTCTTTCCATACTCATGAATAGTTAATGATTTGTGGCTTTCACCCCCCTCTCTCTCCTCAGGTCCCTATCTCTCTCATCACAATCTGTCTCATTATCAAAGAATCAATAATAGTAATTTTCTATCATAAATCTGTTCCTGTATGTGGTGTCAGGAGAAACTGTGAACAGATCAGGGATGATTCATTTCTTGTCAATCGTCTCGTGCATGTAAATCTATTGTTATGTTATATATGTTGTCCAAATACAGCTCACTCATTTTACTGCCTTTCAGTCTGCTGTTGTTGCATCTAAATGTGGAAAGAGCGTAACTCAGAGCACAAAGATGTTTTCTATTTAGCCCAGTACTGGAAAGCCTTGCTGACTAGCCACATTAGTCTGGAACTCCCTGCTGCTTAAAGGATGTAGTGCTTTTCTTCCCTGAAGTGCTACAGCGCTGATTACACTACTGATATGTTCTAGGCAGTCTGGATCAGAAGATTAAATACTAACCCTGGCAACAAGGATGTGGCCAAGAGACTTCCTGCCCCCCGAGATTATGGGTTCTCCCGCTGAAGTGCAGCAGCTACGTCCCCTGTAGCGCCCTAACAAAAGGCATTCTGCACAAGAAGTAGAGCTGACTGTAGACAAAAAAAGATCCTGAAAAATCAAATTATCATGTCATTTTCAAAAACAAAACCAGATCTTAAATTCCATGGGTTATTATATTAATTTACTGGACCATCTACGCTCAACGCTGACTTGCTGAAGGAGGCTTCTGCTCTGGCAGGCGTCTCCACGTCCAAACGCGTTCATAGCTGAGACACAATTAATGAGGCAGTGGAAAATCAAGGCTGTAAAAATGAGAAGGAGAGCAAACAACAAACTGAGTGAAAACATTTCCCAGCAGTGCTGCTATGCTCAGAGGGTGACAGAAGGAGCCTGAGGGCCAGGCACGGCCCGTCAGGCTGACAGGATGAGTGTGGGAACCTCGATTAACGCCTCCATGCCTGGATGAAACATATGCTGCTATTTTCCTCTGACCAGAAAACAACAAGAAAACAAAAAAAAGATCCTGTTAGTTCAACAAGCAGCGAATAGAGCAGTTTAAAGGAATAGTTCGACATTTCGGGAAATACGCTTATTTGTTTTCTTGCCGGGAGTTAGATGAGAAGTTACCAGTCTCTGTCTGGCTATGCAAGAATATGCATGAGAATATATTAAATGAATAGTACGACATTTTGGGAAGTAGGTTTATTTACTTTCTGGTGAAGAGTTAGATGAAAAGATCAATACCACTCTCATATCTGTCCGTTAAATATAAGGCTACATGTAGCAGCCAGTTAGCTTAGCATAGCATAAAGACTGAAAACGGAGAAACAGCTAGCTTGGCTCTGTCCATTGGTTACAAAATCCACCTACCAGCAGCTCTTAAACTCACGAATTAACACGTTTTATCTCGTCACTTTAATCCGTACCAAAACAAAAAGTGTAAAAATGACAAGTTGCAGTTTTACGTGGGGTTATGTGCCAGACTATTTCTTGTCCAGGAGCAGTTGTCACTGTTAGCAGTGACAACAGGACTTAACCTGACTTAACCCAGACCCAGACTTAAACCAAAACTTATTTTTTACACTTTGTTTTTTTACAGATTACACCAACAAGATATAACGTGTAACTTTTGTTACCTTTGGATGGAGCCAGGCTAGCTGTTTCCCTCTGTTTCCAGTCTTTATGCTAAGCTAAGCTAAAATGAGAGATGTATCCATCTTCTCATCTAACTCTCCGCAAAAAACAGTGAATAAGTGTATTTCGCAAAATGTCAAACTAAGTATAACCTGGGTGCACTACAATGACAAAGCATAAAGGTTCACCATGAGAGAACGTCAACACACCACTGACGCTGTCGATGTGATACTACCAAAGACCCTGCACACACAAGACGAGCCATCATTGTCTGTGGGACACCAAGGACGAATGCCGCCATGCTGTCTACGTGTTCTTTGTCTAAACGGAAACCTGAGCAAGCGATGAGGCCGCAAAATGTCACGGACGCCAAAGTTGGTTAGAAACACAAATTAACGTGTGTGAAACCAAACGCAGCCTGAGGATGGGCTTGAGACTGAGCAACAACATTATAAACAGTATTTCACAACAGCCAGTGACACAGTGTGTATCAGAGCTAAAGTAATATTCAACACACACATAAACACACTGAACACTTGATGCAGTTGTCAGCCTGGAGGTGAATTTCCGGCGCTTTTGCCAACACCCGTCACCTCTCTCCATAGGCAGAGAGAGGAAGTGGATGGTTTGATCCCCCTGGGAAACCACATGACTGGCAGCAAGACTGTTGCCACCCACAGATTTTAAACACATTGTTATCAAATTATTTTTTCCCCTATGAATAATGATGCACTAATGGAGGAAGAGGAGGGTTTTCTCGACGGGAGGTTAGCCGAAGTGCTATACTTCCACAGAGATTACAGTGTTTTACATTTTCATCTTTTGTGGTTTATAGCAGGATACCAGGATTGCAATGAGTGTGTACGTGTGTGTGTGTGTGTGTGTGTGTGAGAGAGTGGGTGGGTGGGTGGGTAGGGGGTAAAATCATGCACATGTGTGTCTGTGTGTGGGCTTTTCTATAAAGAAATGAAATACTTTTTGTTGGTCAATGGCTAATTAGTGACTGCCTGGCATGAGCGTCCAGTCATAATTAGGAGTCTTAACCGGATGTCAGTGATGCTTTGCTGGGAGTTCAATAATGGCTTCAGCATTTGGCACATTTTATATCAATACCTTTTTCCTATTTAACAAAATAAGCGGTTGGTCCACTATTTTGGTCGAGACTTAATATCTCAACAACCGCTGGATCGATTGCCATAAAATTTGGTACAAACATTCATGTCCCCCTCATGATAAAGTGTAATAACTTTGGTAATCCCTTAACTTTTCATCTGGTGCCATCATCAGGTCATCAAGTTTCAATTTGTCCTCAACTGTTCTCTGTGTTTATTACTAATTAGGCATGCTAACGCAAAAAAAGACACATAGACTGTACATAGCTGCCATCTTGCGGTGGTGATGTCATTTGGAGCCAGAGTCTGCGCGGGATCGAGTTCCCGCCTATACACCCACCTGAACCAATCGCGAGCACACTCACAGTTGTCAATCACCCCCTTTTTATAGCATCAAATAACTGTAAAATGAACACTTGAACAAACATCAGTGTGATAAGAACTACCAAAAATGACAGGAGCCATCTTTGGGAAAAATGTATTTGACGTGTACTTTTTTCAGTTTGTCCCATCCGCTAACATGGAGGAGGCTGTGTATAATTACTGTGTAAATCTGGAAATATATCAAAGAAGAATTCAACAAGACTATGAATCTGACAAAGCATTTGATACCAACTTTCACTTTTTGATAGGCTACTTGATGCTAGGGATACAATTTGTTCCCAAAAAGTATTGAAGTTTGATACCCAGCCCTACTGCTGTTAGCCTGAGGTTAAAAGAACATTATGATTGCAGCTCTCTTGGTCATTTATTACAGTTATCAGACTCAGACTTGGTCTTTTGTAGATGTAAATCCCTTCAAACCATGTAATTGTTGACTATGTACGATAAAACAATTGTTTTTTAAATTTCCCAGGGGTGAAATCATTGTATTTCCACTGGATACTCCCATCTGTTTTCAACCTCGTGTTATTCTTTACTGGAAATGGCAGCACAACTGAGCATGACTACCAAGTATCTGAAACATTTCAATTTTGGCCGACTGAAACAAAACCATTATTTCTTCACAGAGTATTTTTCTCACTAGCTAACTGCAGTCCGGAGCGAAAACGGCACGACTGAAACCTCCCCAAGATTTTACAGGCGCCCCAAAATGCACCACAATGCACCTCAAATTATTATAATTCCCACCATATGGGGTGTGAGTGTGGGACTTGTCAAACCTTATAACACCACCTCGACCCAACTCCAGCCAAAACCCACCACCATTAAAACACAGTACAACTCAAAACTACAGAGACCACTTCCTGGTCTGTTACACCAATCAGTCGTGTTCAGCCTCTATCACTAATGGCCTCGGGGCTGGACACAGAATGAGGTGTCGGGAAAATCACCCTCGCTCTGGAAAACGTTGCTCCATGCGCATTAGAGTCCACTTTCAACTGCATGTCAAAAATCCAGACTGACGTGGTAAGTAGTTGAATCTGACCTCCTGGAAAATGCTGAAAAAAAACACGCATGAATGCCGTGCAAGGATGGTTTTTAAGGCAGAACAAAGCACAGCACAGTCTTACCTACCAGGTCTAGCATATAAGCAAATCTTAACAGCTCATAATGGAGGTTAAAAAAAAAAAAATTCTGTTCCAGCATCACTTAACACTACAAAAATGAAAAATAATGTTTAGGATGTTAAACATCAGTCAGGATAAATTTATATTCATAAACACAGCACATTAGTTAAATCATCAACCAACTGTTTCTCTTCAATATACAGGGAGATTAAATATTGTGCGGTGCTGTGTCATGTCTGATCACTGTCTGTAAATATGTCTTTAATTTTCTTTCAATTGAATGGATCACAAAGACGGTAAAAATGACTTACGTGACAACAGACTGCAGTAATCTAACTGCAAAGAAATGGTATCTACTCTGTTTTATAAACTGTAAAGGACATTAGATATATTTTATACAATATATTACAGTAATCTAAAAAAATATCCTTGGAAATATGCATTCATATTTATTTTAATGTTTTAGTCACTCAGACATATGAAAAGGGTCATAGGGTGTTTTGTAAATGCTGATGTCAAAAATCACGATGATGTTTTAATAAAATAAAATGTCCATTCTCCATATTTTGTAAAAGAAACCAATTGAAAGAAAATATATAGCCTATCAGTCAGATCTGGATTTATAGAATAAATAACATAGGAGGTGGACAAGTAAAGGGATGAAGAAGATTTTGTGGCTTTATTTTGGAAGATCAGCACTTCTCTGTTCTAACAATATTTATCCGACTAACTTGGTGTTCGACTGAAAAGAAGCATATCAAAAAATGACCCATCATTTCATATTCTTATTTACAAAAATCAATGTCTTTTTAAGGACTAGTGTAATTTCTCCTTGCCCTTGTGCTGCTGCCCTTAAAGGATTTATACTATATTTTAATAGCAATCCGATCGGGCTCGGCCTTTGGTGTCAAGACTGTAGGTCAGCCAATTGACAAGCTTTCAAAATATTGATGGAGCTTGTGGACTGGTGTTTTTCCTCAAATAGAAATGCACAAATTATCTTTTCATAAATCAAATATATGGAGAGTAGTCATTCGGTGTCTAGGATGTTATTTTGGCTCTTGGATCCAAAGCTGTGTAACCGGTTAATGCGAGCACAGTGTTCATCTCTTTTAAAATAACAACTGCTTGTTCTGCTGCAAGACAACAACAACAAATGTTCTCATTTTAACGTCATCAAGTAACTGAAAAAAAAAAAAAAAAAAGAAGACTTAATTCATGAATTACTCATTCTAGCCCACGTCATGGTGACAAAGCCGTGACAATCAGAACCATTGTGCCATGGAAAGCTGAGGTTTTTCAGTTTTCTGCGGTGGCTCTCAAGTCCCATATGAAACCCATCACTCCATGAAGTCCCCTTAAAGCCATAAAACAACACAGAAATTCATTAAATCTTTGCCTCATTTTGAATGCACTATTTGTGGCTTTTCCATTCCCGTAATGGGCTCATATGCACACATGCAAACGAGAGAGGGGTTTTGGATGGAGAGACAGACTGGGTGGAGAGGAAAGAAGAGAGAGAGAGAGAGAGAGAGAGAAGACTGACTGGATCACTCAAGATAAAAGCGATGGAAAAAACACACATGAATGAGGTCTAAGTTTGTCTCACAGAAGACAATGCTGTTGGAAGAACACGCATGGGAGGGCACTGCTGCGTCTGTGAAGTGTCTCCAGCATGCAGATCGCCAGTATCTGTCAGCAAAGACTCAATACATGACAGAGCACGACTCCCATCCATCTGCTAAAATCGCCTACAGTTCGTGCTTATTTCTCCATCCAAGACATGTGGAAGCAGGCCGGGTATCACAACGCACAAATTGTTGTCAGATATGCTAATCTGAAATCTTGCGTCTTTGGCAAAGGCAATGTTTTTATTACAAACTCATTATGAGATTCAGACTCGTCTACGAAATGATTAACAACTTTCTGATTTAGAGGGATTTGAATACGTTTTTTATATTGATTACGGCTCGAATACAAGGAGGTCATAAGTGTCTGAAAGGGAGCGTCAATAAAGTAATAAGACAATGTAGGTTGATTGGTACTATACATATAAGATTAAATTAAAGATCCAGTGAAATATTTGTATCCATATGTATCTTAGAAATATGATCCTGTTGTTGTAGCTGCAGAAGAAGCTTCAACAAGATAAAATGTCAAAGCTCAGGGTTGCCTGTCGTACACAGCAGCCTCGTACCGAATCAGACGGGAAAAAGTGTGTGTGTGTGTGTGTGTGTGTGTGTGTGTGTGTGTGCAGTGTTAGCTTCCAGATGTGACAGCGAGTTGACCCTCTGTTCACTGACAGTCAGGTGAGGAGGACTTTCTTGTTCCACATGGATGAGTTCTTGCCGTCACTGACACACACACGCACACACACGCACACACACTGCCGCGCTTCACGACTTCCTGCAGTTTCTCTGTGGGTCACTGCGGATGACAGCAAACAGATTTTCCCCGATTTCTGAGATTCGGTGACAACAGGGGAATCATCTTTCAGTGATTTCACCCAGGATCACGTTGCTGCTGCTGCTGCCTCTATTGTTGTGTTAATCCTCCCACCTCTTCTCCACCTCCAGTTTCAGCCAAGTTTACTTCTATTCAGAATTTTTAAGAAAAAAAGCCAATCTTAAAAATCAACAAAATACCTGTATTCTTAGAAGATCACACCTGTCAGAACTGGTTTAACTGGACCAGCTGCCCTGCAGTCACATCTGCCCACTTGTCATTTGTTAAACCCATATAGATGCCACTGAAAAATTAACACTTATAAATGCTGAGACATTGTTTTTCATTATGACTTTTAGGCTGATTGTAGCTACAGAAAAATATGGCACCACAACAGCATTTTATATTGCATATGCAGTCTTTCTTCTTCTGTTTTGCTGATTAATTACCTGATTAATAGTTAAATTAAACTATGTTGATAATCGATTCATCGTTCAGGCATTTTTTAAAGCAATAATGCCAAACATTTTCTGGTTATAGTTGCTTTTCTTTGTCATAACTGAATATATGTGAGTTTTATGCTGTTAATCAAATAAAACAAGTAATTTGATTTGTCGCCTTGGGCTCAAATTATGATGGGCATTTTATGAAAAAAAGATTAATCAATTAACTGGGAAAATAATCAGCAGATTGATGGATAATGAAAATAAGTTGCAGCCCTTATTATGACTTATCTACCTTTCGCAGACTATGTTAGTGTCGCTGCCGGGTTACAGCACTAACAAAACTTACAGCATTAAAGCGTAACAGCTTTACAGCACCAGCCAGGCTAATTGAAACACACAGAAACACACATAAAACATGCCCTGGAAACTCCAGGTCTGCCACAGGTATTTCCACATAAAGACATCCTCTACACTGAAGGAAGAGTAACGGAGAACTGAAGCTATAGAGGAGAGGGGTGGGGGGAAAAGAGTGAGAGAAAGCGGTGAGAAAGTTGAATAAAAGGAAAGAGAAGGATGTGGGAAGAAAGAGAAATGTGGCATAGAGAGACAGCAGTGGAGGAGAAATGTGAAAGAGGAGTGGTAGATGAGGAAGCAAAGTGCTAACCTGGATGGTGCATGTGTGTGTTTATGAGGTAAATAGAAGAGGAAGTTTAGCAGCATGCTAAAATTATCAGTGGTGAAAGTGTTTCCATGTGTCCTTATGTTCTCAGTTAAAACACAGCTAGGGGGAGTTTAAAAAAAGTCAAGAGAAGATTAAATTACACCTTAGAGTTTCAAGTACCATCTTGTTTATCAGTGCTCTTCATCCTGTCAAACCTCGCTCTCTCCTCACGGCACCTTTAGCGCTCACAGGTCTGAAACAGTATTCTGACACTGGTGAGGAGTTTGGGACTTTCTCCAGGATGCTTGTTGAACATCTGGAGATGATCAGGACCAGCTTCATCCAGACCTAAATCCTCCTTCTTTAGGGCCTTAACTACACCCAAATGACAGCTCTGGTCAGCCTGGTCGCCCCCAGATTGGCTGTTGACACTGCTGCGACAGTAGCCGATGAACATTTTATGTGCCTCCGTGCACAGAACCATAAAACAACATCATTGTGTGTGTGTGATGTGCAGCCAAGACCTGCTATGAATTAATTGTATCAATCAGGTTTATATGCTTTATATGTGGAAAACACATCAGAGTAATCACTGTGATGTTTGCATGACTCCCACTCAGAACAAGGTGGGAGTGTTAGTACAGGATGTCACGCTGAAGTGTATAAATGGTGTTTAGATAACTGTCAAGATGATGAAGTGCTCCTTAGAGACCCCACTAGCCTTTTGATCTACAGTGCAGCATGCAGGGAGAATATTGGCTTATGGTGATCTGAATATATCAGCCAGACATGTGTATGGCCGTCCAGACTATTGACAGGAGACATCAGCACTTCTGCACATCACTGCTGCTCATCCGACCCTTCAGCCTGCCATACATCATCATGCAGTGTCTGAGATGACATCCAAAGCTTTGTTGCAAAGATTTTAAAACTTGACATATTCCTATTGAGACTCAAAGCATCCAATAGTGAATTTATACTCAATCTAGTAGTATTTATAACCGATTAAAGCTCATATTTAGACTCTATTGGTCCTTTATTTGGACCATTAACTGGGTTACATATTCATGTGAGGTGTAAAAAGTGCTTGCAAGTTTTTATTTTGCTGCCAAAACTGAGCTAAAAGGCAACCTAAACCTGCGTGCGCATGTGTGTTCCCTACCTGTACCACTCCAGCCCTTTATCATAAAACCTGTCGAAGAAGTGAGGCTCCGCGCCGACCGCTCTCACGTCCGGGTGGATGCGGAGAAACTCCAGCAGGGCGCGGGTTCCTCCTTTCTTCACGCCGATTATAATCGCCTGCGGGAACCTTTTGATCCCGAAAGTGTTGGCCACGGGGATGCCGTTGCTCTGGGCGCTCTCCTTTGCGCTGTCCGACGCGTGTTGTTGAGCCAGCTGTCCCGGCGCGTCCACCTGTTCTGTGCGGTTCCGGTGAGTCGGCGCGGCGTCGGGGAGGAGACGCGGCGATGGTCGCAGGTCGTCCAAAACGCGGCGATGATCGTCCAAAATGTCATAGTCTAATAAAGCTTGTTGGCTGTAAAAACTTCTCGGAGCCGAATCGCAAAATCCGGTGAGGCAGTAGAAGAAGTAGGTGAAGATCAGGACCATGGTAAAAAAGAGTGAGACTTTGGAGAGCACCTTGCCAAAGTTGAACCTGACTCTGCATCCACTACATCCCATGAGTTGATCTCCTGCTCGATGCCAAAGGGCCAAAACGGGGACAGCATGCTTCTTCTTCTTCTTCCTACATTGATTGGAGTTGATGCTGTTAAATCTATCTCGCAGAACCTGTTGCGCAAAAGCGAGGCATCACATGCAGAGCGTCTGGCAGCAGAGGAATGGCACAGTGGATTTGTTAAAAACGATCCTCATAATCTTTGTCTCTCTTTATTTTTTATTTCTTCAGAAAAGACAAAAATTGCTCCTTGTCAATCCAGAGAGTTTTGTCCTTTAACATGACTTCCAGCCTGCTGCATCTGTGCGCTCTGAGGTCTACTAATCTCTCATTCAAGGTTCCTCCTCAGCTTTTCCTACGCCCTTTTTTTTCTCCACCCCTCCCTCTTCAAGCTATAGATAAACATGCCTACATATATAGAGGCTTGGGTTGTAGCCTATGTTTATTTCTATATGGCAAACATATTCAAATATATTTTTATTTATATATTTTTATTTATGCATTATTAACATACAACATATCCAAGAAACCACTTGATGCATATAAAAACCCACTGGGGAAACAAACAAGTCTGTCTGTGTCTTAAATATGTCTAAAGCTATTTATATGTGATATGTTTTTGTGGAACTTTGTAACATGAAAAAATAAATCTTGAGCACTTTATTATAAGCTACAGGCACATCAGTGTTTTACAAATGTAAGCTGACCCCACAGAGGAAAATCCTCCTTGCCCCTTTGAACCCATATGATAGATGTCTCAGTCAGCCCTGTGAATAAGAGAAGCCCCTGAGGATGTCTATTCAAAACCTCTTGTACTCTCCCTGCACCCTGAGACTCAACACTGAACCAACATGTAGCCAACACAGTGACAAGTCTCCCGACACAAACCTCCAAAACAATAGGCCTGAAGCGAGGAGGAGGGGCCCCTGCCACTTCTCTGTCCCATAAATACAGTATCTGAGGCTGAGTGTGTCACCTTTGGGGGCTGTACAAGAAGGATCAGCACCAGGATATTCCCCCGACTCTGTAAAGCTGGAGCGGGTATAGAGTTTCCTCTGGCAAAGAGATGGAGTTCAGACTTTGAACCTGACTAACACACCAAGCGGCCGTTTGAATGGATGAGCGGACGGAAAGAGAGCGAGGAGAGGTAAAGGGGAACTGAGGTAGATAATCTGTCTGAGAAAAAGATCCACACACACTTACACACTCAGCCCTGGGGCGCAGTATGTTTCAGACAGAGATAATAAATGAATTTGGCAAACTCGCTGTGTTGGTTAATTGAGGATTTTATATTTTATCTTTATTCAGCTCTCCTCCTCTGTCTCCTCAGGGAAAAAAGAGATTGGTTAAAAAAAAAAACTTAAAGGAAAAGTTAGACTTTTTTTTTTTTTTGCTTTGTTAGATAAGAAGATTGATACCACTTTCATTGTCCATCTGGTAAACATGAAGCCACAGCCAACAGCCGGCTAACTTAGCTTAGCACAAAGACAGGAAACAGCGGGACAGGCCCCTTCACAAGGTAATAAAATCTGCCTACAGCACCTCTAAAGCTCACTTACTAACACGATGTGTCTCCTTTGTTTAGTTCGTACAAACAAAGGAGACTACAGGAAGTTGTTGGAGTAAGAAATAGACCAAGAAATAGTTTGACACATAAAGAATTTGTTATTGCTATATACAGTATGCTTCACATCATGCCGAGAGGTAGATGAGAAGATCGATACCACTCTCGTCTTCTCATCCACCTCTGGACAAGAAAACGAATAAGTATACGTCCAAAAATGTCAAACTTTTCCTTTAAGGAATATATAAACTTTTCGAAGTTAAGCATTACAAAGCCTGTGATTGCAATTTACAGTTTAAAAAAAAAAAAAGAGCTCAAACAAAGGTCTGCGGATACTGACGTGACCCAGGCAAATATAGAATAATGATATGTTTTGAAGCACAAACAGCCATTGTAAATCCATTCAAAGAGAGGCCAGCCTGGCACTGAGGAATTCACAGCTTTGGAAATGACTGTCTGCTGGCTAGCGGCAGCTTCAGTCAGAATGAGGTCAGGATCCAGGCTTTGCTTTCATCAGACATTTTATTTGCTTTTCCCTCACGCTAATTGCTCTAGTTGGAGTTATACTGACAGGTTTGGACCCAGAAATATAAACACTGAGATTAAAGAAACAAACAGGCAGCAGCAGTGTTGAGGAAACAAATACGACATGCAAGTAGCGAACTGTGCCTGTATGTATAGGATTGAGGTCGGATAAATGTCTCTCTGTTGATGTGTTTGCGTGCATACGTCTCTATATCGTTGTTTACATTACTGTGTGCTCACATGCATGTGTAGGTATTTATGCATGCAAGTGTACAGTCCAGACTACATTTCCAACCGCCGGTGCCTGCAGGTGTGTGCTGCTGCATCCCTGCCTGTACCACTGATAGACATTTCCATAGCCGGAGGCCCGCTGATGGCATGAACATGTGTCAGCCATTACGGCAAATTACAAATCCTCCTCAGCAAAATGCAACAGAATGTTCCACTCTCATTTTGTAATTTCCAGCATGAGGAAGAAGCTGTCGGCCATTTGCGATAGCCGCAAGATAGCCTACCCGGCAGAATCCTTAAAGCCGTCATGACGGATCTTTGAAACCACCGCCCAGGAGATGCTCATGTAGCGGTGCAGAGGCATGGCTGTAGTTTCCCACAACGGGAATCTGATGCTTTTCAGTCTGTCTGGAATGAATATCAATGAGATATTTACTTTTTAAGACTGAATATGTATATCAGAGGATTTTACAATTACAATTAAGTTTAATGCTCATTGTGGCATCTGAAGTGCAGCTCCTTTGAAGAAATAAAAGATGTCACACACACTCTCTGCTACATTTTAGATGCTCAGTGGCCGAGCCCTCAGGTAGGGAGGATCACTGAATACAAAAAGCCAACAACAAAGCGACTGTGAAGCCCCACCCTTCTCCTGGAGCCTTCCCAACTTTCATCTGCAAAGTCAGTAAAGAATGATGGATTGGACGAGGAGAAAATCACTCTGATCTCTCCCGTCCAGACACAGTGTTCTCCCCCTATATCTTCCTCTTCTCCTCCCACCCTCCATTCCTCGCGTCCCACCTTCCTTCACACAGGTGCATCGATCTTTTTCGCCTGCAGGAGAACTTTCAGACGACCAGACTTTGCCCCGCAGCTTTATAGAGACATCACTGAAAGGATGAATGTACTGTAAGATCTGAGAGGAGAGATGTTTGGAGCTTACGCAACAGCCTCTGTGGCCTTGAAAGCATTAAACAGTGTTAGACCCACATAATGCCTCGAGTTCGACATGGGAGTAATTTATATTGGAGGCGGAGTTCATGCAATTCCATCCAACTTCATGAGGGTTCTATTTAGCCAAGAGGTTAAATTATGTAACTGATATGCATGTATAGCGATATGAGCCCACAGATATTTTTCACATAAACAAAAATGCATGCAAGCCGTCCTCGACCTTGCTAGAAACCAGCTGCACAGAACTATTTTCAATGTGTCTTTCATCTTGGCAATAAAAATTGAGATGCCTTTCCAGGGAGCAAGTCTGCACAGGAGCCTCGTGTTGTTTAAACTGTTATTTACCTTTTTTTTGGGGTGCTTTATCGTAGCAGTCGAATCAGGCGAGCGGGAATCTAAAGAGTTCAGAGGGAATTAAACTGAATGACAATCATGTCATCACACGAGCCGCAGCCCATTTGGGAAATGCCTTCTTTTCTAATCCACAGCTCTGCGGTGAAAAGTGGGATCTGGTGGTTGGCTCCTAAGTGATATTGGGTGTGTTGGGAAGGGTGGAGGCGCAGGGAGAGAGGTGGGGTGTGAGGGGAAGCTTGTGTGTGCCTATATGCGTTTGTGTCTGTCTGCATGACAGAAGTGTGAGCGAGTGAGAGCGAGTAAGAGTGAGAAAGAGGTTAAAAAAGAGACAACTGTGATTAGTTCGGTATACAGTTTCATGCCTCCCAGCTCACTTTGGGGGATTCACTAAGACGTGTGGCTGCAAATCTGACAGAGACATGAAGGTGAACCATTTTGAACTGCAGCATGCGTCTTACTGTTTATGTGAAGTGTGTGGATATGCGTGCAGAGACTTTTATGCCTTTAGGGTCTTGTGCATGCGTCCATGTGCCTGTGGACGCCTATTGTTCCAGTCTGCGTGCACATGTACCACTTGTGGTACCCAATCCCAGACTGTTACTTACTGAAATGCTTGTGGGCTGCTCTGTGTGGCTTTCCTTCATTGAAAGGCCTTGTCGTCTTAAACGTTGATTGCCATGACGTCAGCTCCAAACCGCAAGCCCTGCCTTTTATGTGTCACTGTCACCATCTATTTCCGCCCAGTGTGTGAAAAACAACTTTCTTTCCATCTTTGCAATTCACTGACACGGACAGTTGGATTGAACACTGCGCTACTGTTACTGGGCCAGAACCGCCACCCAAATGGATGTGCTTGTTAATTTTTGCACTCGCACAGCTTATCCAAGACAATTGGAAGGGCTAAAGATGCGTGTGAACGAGCAACCGGGTGAATGTCTCATTATTTAACCGGCGGCTATGTGTTTTTATTTATGTAAACAAGTCAAACCTGGATGATCTCTGTAAATACAAACACAAGCAGCCATCAGATGGGTGTTAACTGACTGTAATTACTGGTGTAAAACCACAGCAGTTTGTCTCTCCACTCTCTGGAGTTTCCCATGTTTTTCGAATTCCAACCTGTCACATCGACTGTGAGAAAAGAGAGCTGTCATCCTAACAAAAAAAAAAAAAAAAATTAGAAGAAGAAGAAGAAGAAAAAACGCCTCTGTCCGTTGCCTCACTGTTGAGTCAGGTTTGCTAAAATAGTATCACCTGTCCTGTGAGGTCCTGCAGGCCAAACTGTGTGTGTGTGTGTGTGTGTGTGTGTCAAAGTGTTTCATGCTGCAGAAACAGGAGATGGACCTCTACCCTGTGGGGCCAGTCTGCATTTCACAGGAATGCGAAATCATGTGCGACTCAAACAAGCAAACCATCAGCGAAGGTGCTGACGGTTGTTTTGGCCAAAGGGGACAGGAGTGTACTAAATATGTGACCCACCAGGAAAGAACAGGCCTGGTGGGAGATAAATGAACTTTAAAAATTGGATGTTTCACTTTTGATTGATAGGTTTTTTTTTTAATGATTTAAAAAACGTTTTTGAAATGTTCACATACTGCATTGTGTGCTTTTTTCCCTTGCCATCCAAAGCTCTATTTAAACCAAATACAGTCAGAACAATTGGCTGGGATGGAGGAAAATTAAAACAGCAGTAAGACATTGGGTAATACGTTTATTCGTTTTCTTGCTGAGAGGTAGATGAGAAGATTGATACCACTCACCAATGCTAAATATGTAGCTACAGCCAGCAGACGGTTAGCTTGGCTTAGCTTAACAAACATTGTCACTTTTAGACTTTGGTTTTTGTACAGATTAAACAAACAAGATATAATGTGTTAATTAGTGAGCATTAGAGGTGCTGGTAGGTGGATTTTGTTACTTTCATACAGAGCCAGGTTAGCTGTTTCCTCTCAGAAAGAAAGCACATTTCCCAAAATGTCAAACAATTTCTTTAATTTATGGTGCAAAGAGGTCATTTCCTTTCCTTTTGCAAATCAGCACAGGTTCATAATTTTGAGTCGCGGTCGTGGTAAAGCTGGATATTTGTCCTCTTTCTTTTAAACGCCACCAACGCCACACCCTCACTTTGTCGTAAAGCTGATAATCATATTGGGTCGTCCGTGAGCCTCATTCCTGTGGGAATGTATTCTGAGTCTTTGACCTCTTCTTTTTTAACCCCTTTACCAACACACACACACACACACACAGTCACGCACACTCACACACACATCTTCCCCTCCTTCCTGTAGCTCTCATCTGGTCTCACTTTGGGTTTTGAGGTCTGTGTTTTTAAGGACACAACAGAGCTGCTGGTCCAAATGACAGCAGGATGTATTTTCTGCGGACTTCCCCAAAACACATTTAAAATTAATTTGGATTCTGTTTTGACCAAGCTATTATTCGCTTCCTGCAATAATTAGTACAGATACACATGGAGGAAAACACAAAATACACTCTCTGTCTTCACTGTCTTTAGTATTGGCGTAACATGGTGTTCTCCGCACAAATCCGGGACAATGACGAGCCAATAGGGAGAGGCTGAGGGATCAAGAGAAACAATTACTGCGGAGTGACTGACAGGTGAGATTAGGGGGTATTTGCTTTTCTGGCACAAAAGTAAAAGAATAAAGAGCATATGTGGAGAATTAAAGTTTGTCTGTGCCAAAGGTTGATGCTGATGATACATTAATCATGTATTCAAGGATTATTTTTGATATATAAAAGCCAGTGATGATATATCGCTGGCTCTAATGTTGAATAAGGAGTTGCTGTAAAAAGGTTATATCACTGTGTCTCTGTGTGTGTGTGTGTGTTGCCCAATAGGTGCTGGGAGCATAAAGCTAGAGAGGTATGTGGAATTCCCCCCACATTCATGCAACGAGGGGGATCCAGATGTGATCACACAAACAAACACACACACATGTTAAATGCTTTATTTAAATCCGGTAATTATTATTCTTCGTAGTAAAATACAGTATTACAGAGGAGAGAGATGTGCTTTAAAGGAATAGTTCGACATTTTGGGAAAAATGCTTATTCGCTTTCTGGTGGAGAGTTAGATGAGAAGATCGATACCGCCACCATCATGTCTCTACGGAAAATATGTAGCTGGAGTCAGCAGACGGTTAGCTTAGCTTAGCATAAAGACTGGAAACAGGGGGAAACAGCTAGCCTGGCTCTGTCCATGTGCGTACCTAGCGACAATCACTGATCCCCGTTGTCTGTCCGGGGAAATATTGGAATTATTTGACACATCACAAACTTGACTTTCTCAAAATAAAGTTTTACAGTTTTAGTTTACAAGAGTGAGTTTATTCCAGTATGTGGACTCTCTATTCAGTACCACATACTTCATAAAAAGTTTTTAAAATTAGAGGTAGATTTGGATTCGTATTGATGAGATGATAGGGGCTTGTAAAAATAAAAATAGCTATATGATAAAGCCCGTTATAGGCAGATTTTGATACCTTCAGACAGAGCCAGGCTAGCTGTTTCCCAGTGTTTCCAGTCTTTGTGCTAAGCTACGCTAACCTGCTGCTGGCTGTAGCTTCATGTTTAACGGACAGACATGAGAGTGGTATCAATCTGTCTTTCCACCAGAAACACATCAATCTATTGTTTTAAGGACATGCTGAGATACACATGCAGACAAACACACACATAGACTCACAAAAATAAATAAATAAATAAAATACAAACGGAGGCCTGCTCCGGCAGATTATCTCTCCCTATAACTTCTCCTTCTTTATCTACTTTTCCCTAATTTTTGGTCAAAGATGCAAATGTGACGTTCTATCTATCTTTCACAATATCTACCGAGGAAGACTAAAGTCAGAACACCTCCGTAACTATCCCATAATACTGGGAATGATGTAGATTATAGGTTGCTGATTGGGTTATAATCACTGAGGAGAGAAGCACCTCTGAACATTTTCTGCACAGAAGTTAACAATCAGCACGACCAAAGGGGCAATTTTGACTATTAAGACCACCCATCTGGGGCCTGTGGGGGGTCGCAGGGTTCCCCCAAAATATATATGTGCTGCACAGAAAGGAGTGTGGGATCATAGGAGGAAAAGAGTATGCACAAACATGCTCGCAGTTGTCTTCTCTTTAACACACAGACAGTATGATCTGGATCTCATGTGGAGCCCGCTGGGATTACTATCCAAGACGACAGAGGATGAGCAGCCACAAATTGCAGGGAGCTGTGGTTAACTGGGTGGGGGTGGGGGGTTGGAGGTCGGGTGGGCGGAGGGGGGGGGGGGACAGTCTGTGGCACTGTACCCAGGAAAAGACTGAACTTCTCTGTAGTGTTCAGCCTCTGTCTGCGTAAAGATGTTTTTAGCGTGCCATAAACCTCTCCAGGCGTCGAAGGCCTCTGACATTTCTGGACACGCACTGACACAAATACAGCATTTTCCACAGTCCATCACTGCTCTGACTATCTGTGAGCCGAGGCCTCCTTTTAAATCACTCAGCCGAAATCCAAAACCGCCCCTGATATTTCCATACTCTGAAGACGGCGCGTTTGATAAATGTTTCCTTGCCTCTGGCACACTTTTATCTGAGGCTCCATTTGATCATTTTTACCAGCCTCTCACTCTGAAACGCATGCAGAAAATATAAAGTAGAAGAGAAGAGTTGTTTGACAGTACGCACACGGCTTGTCCACAGTTTCCTTCCGGATTACTGTGCCCACATTTGAGGCCTTTCAAACCCATAGTCTCTGATCAAGGTATAGGATAAAAGTTGACATGGGCACACAATCAGTCAGTCTTATTCCCCTGTTTTAAACATTCTCTCTTATCCCACAGTCAATCCAGCATCCCACAAAAAATAAGGACCCCTCTCTCTGATCTGCGCGAACAATACCAGTGCCACACACCTCAAGTATTCCCTTTGAAGCTTTCAGACCAACCTGTGCTGCTGTCTCGGGGTCCTGTCTCCCTGAAACAGATCAGAGTGCAGATAGCGGGCGATGTTTGCAAATACATAAATGTTCAAAACCCTGTTCCCCTCTGTGTTATTGAAGCTGGTGGAGCTCAGAAACAGGAATGTGATCATGTGATAAAGGTGACAATAGTGGGCAGAAGCCATTGAAGATAAACTTTGAAATTGCTCGTATTGTTTGTTTTCTCACTGGGAGCCCTCATACTTGGGATTTTACATGCCGCTTTTTTTGGCTCTGCAGTGCAAGTTTGCATTCTGCGAAACAATCCCTCACATGTTTAAACTGTTGACATTTCGTTGGAAGGAACAGAAAATTGAGGTTCTCCGTTGTTTCTCCCTTAATGTAATTGTGTTTTTATTACTCCTCATTCCACATTTGCAGTGTTTATAACCAATACGGCCCGTCAAGATGTGCATTTCATACACCCACACCACATAAAATCTGTTTATACACTCAGTAAACTACACTTTCACGTTGTGGTTCACTGCCGGGCCTTTCGGAGAGGACGAGCAGAAAGTATTCTCATTTTGGTTTTTCGTAAGCCTCCGTCTCTTTCAAACACATGTTGGCCTGACTGAATTACAACAATGCCCAACCTGGATCGCCTCGAGTTTCCAGAACTTCCCTTTGATCCAGAGCGGAAATCACATTCCAGTGTCATGTATAAAAGCTTGGTTTATCCTTTCGTTCATTACACAGAGGGAGATGTTTGGCCAGCATATGTGTGTCTATAACACGTGGAGGGCAGCCCCACCATGTATGGATGAAGACATCACATAATGCGGGCTAACTCGCATACTGCAGATATTACTCCCTGATGAAAGGCACTTTCTACTATTACTCTCTTGCAGTCACGCATTCAGGAGCTTAATTCCTCCCACAAAGTGATCACAGCTTCTGTAGTGTGTGAAGCAGAGCCACCGCGTGACAGATGCTTTTAGGGAACACTACCTTGACGAGCTGGATGTGATGTTGTGGCGTGTGGACGCAGAATGAGACACTCTTCCTCTGTGGCTTAAACCAGAAGCAGGTGCAGCGCCCGTAAACATCCACATCTAAGCAACAGGCTCACATACGTTACAATTAAAACAAGATGTCCTGCGAATGAGTCAGTGGCACACACACGTGTTTAAGTTGTACCTCCAGGCTCGGCCTCTGGGACTGAGGAAGGCTTTGGAGGAGTAGTGGTTTAATCTAATCAAGGATCCCGTTTGTTTACGAGCAGGATGAGAGGCAGAGGTCAGTGGATTCGAGTCCGTCTCGTGATCCTATCAGAGGATCACCACTTCCTCCATCCTGTTTGCTTCCTTTTGGCCATACAGCTGTGCTCAGATGCCAGTCTTCTCACAGATAGCAAATGCTAATTACAGTCCCGTGTTTTGGGCAATTTCCTTTTTCCTCTCCGTCTCTCATTCTCACATGTGGTTTATCTTTGTATTTTGGTCTCTTGTCTGCCTGTCTGATGTTGAGTTTGTCGCTCTTCCCTTCTCTAACTCTCCTCTTCCTCTTCCAGACGTCACCCCAACCCCGAGGACAGTTTAGTCTGTGTGCCAGCTGTGTGTGACGACACAACAGAGAATCCACGACAAAGACGTCTAATCAGCCAGAAGGGAGGTATTACTCAATTAATGAAGAGATTGAGGTGAGGCAACATTTGGATTTAAACAGAGGAGTTCTACCTTTCAACCTAAAGTCAGAGGGATTTGTCTCTGCTTGATGATCTTCAGGCTATAGGCAAAATACTGAAATTAAAAACAATACTCCTCTTTAAATACAAGGGACAAAAGCACATTTGCAACAGCTGCTCCCTCTGAAGTGAACTCAAGAGTTTTGATCATAGGCCTACCTTACAGACAAAATCATCATCGAGTCAAACGCACAATATAGTCTTTGCTTTAAATGCTTTACTGATGCACATCATTACAATCTTCGAATGTTTGCACTTCCTTTCTTAATCCTCTGCAGCTTTCATCTCCCCCTCTGATCTTCCAGCCTTTGAAATGAGCAGCTCCACACCTGCTCGTCCCCCAGACATCTAAACAGCACAGGAGCTGTTGAACGCACCCCCACATCCTCACTTTGTTTATAATTCCACCACTCCACGAGCCAAGAAGCAGCTTAACTGAGTTATCTGGAAAACTTTGCCGAGTAGAGGAACACAGAAGACTCTGGAGTCTGGAACATGGACTGAGGTCTCGACCAAGTTATCCAGATAACTCCAGGATCTGCTTCCTAAAACAGGCCCCTGCCGTGACGGGGAAGACAGCAAGTGGGCACATCTCTTGCTCTACAGCTCTATGAAGTGGAGACATGCTGTTCAGACATTTACTGCACGCTTAACCAGTGGATTTTAGCAAGAATGTCAACTAAATTCCATGAACAAACTTTTTTTTTTTTGTGATAAAAGCACTTTTACTTGTGAAACATAGATTTCTTTTGGCAGGCAGCATTTAGAAATCATCTACAATTACTCAGATAAATGAAATTTAAAAGGGAAAATATTGCAAGTGAACTGAAAGCATAAGTACAAAGTTGCTGTAGGTGTTGCTTTGCTGTTGTTATCCGTAAGGAATGAACATTTTTTCTGTGAATATGTGGAGCTCTGATAGAAGGATATTCGTATATTGCAATAATGTATATCTCTCTGTTTTTGCACAGAGAAAAAACTATGTCCACAGTAATGCATAGGGTGAGTTATAAATACAGTTCATGAAAGATGTATTTAGGGCACATAGCACCATCAACTGATGGAAGCATGCAATTACACTTTTGAAGAAGGCCATTAAGTCAGTGTTCAACATATTTTCATAGATCCAGAGTGGGAGGTTAATATGCAGTGAGGTGTGTGAATAATGTGCCAAACTGACTTACTATCCTAGTGAGACTTTAACTCGAAGCTGTAAATCATCTTTGCAAGGGAGGGACATTAAACATTACAATATTCCTGGAAAGTTGTACAGCACATTTTAATGTAGTTTGTTTTTGTGTGAGTCTCTATGTTCATGGTTTAAAAAGGTTTTTGAGACCGGTCTGTTCTTGCTGCCCAGCGGGGCCACCGTCCATCAGAGCCCCGGAGCTCCGTCAGGCTTTTTCCCAGAGCACTTCATCCACTGTCCGCACCTTCAGCAGCAGGAAACGTTCTCCTCTTTCACAGCTCAGCTTTCTGTCCATCAACCTTTTCTGTGGAGAGAGAGGAGGCTAAAACAAAAAGTGGGTTACAGGTGGACACACACAGCTGTGTAATACACCGTGCGTGTGAAAGATAGAAACCACTCATAGACTCACTTTTAGGGACGAACATCAGCGAGCTGCTGAATATTCAGAAGCGTGATAGCCCTTCTCTTGGTCCGTCGTACAAGAACTCATGGCCCAATCCATTGCCACACTTCCCACAACAAACCTAAAGATCACGATTAATAACAGATACAGTGTTGGGAGGAAATCCCATTTAGTCCAGCTCGATATGTCCGAGCTTATTGTAACAAACATTCAACAGTGTTACTTTTGCAGAGGTAATCTACCTTTATGGGTCCCCATGCTTCAGGGTGTTTGGAGACACTGTCCTCATGGACCGTCTCTGAGAAAGCTGGCCAAGGAGAAGAGTGCTCGAACTTTGACGTGCTGGAAAATAACTCGTGCCCACATTCAGAACACACATATATACCTGAGAGGAAAAACAAAATCAATGAATTGACAACTTAAGAAGCGTGGGCTATTATTTTCACTACAGGGCAACTTCATGCTTCTTTGCTACTCACCAGGTTGGAAGTGATTTTTGTATTCTTCTCCACCAGAGAAAGAGCAATATGACATTTCATCCATTTCAAATGTGTCTGTGTCTTAAAACGAAGTAGTAATTTCCCTTTCGTTTGAATCGTAAGTTTACAGAGATGTCACTCGGCTCAAGCTGGAACAAACCTGCTCGTCCAGATCAAGTGTCAACAGCTCTGTCCTCCTTGTGTAAGGCCTGAGCTTATTCTCATTACTTCCACTTGATGGCAGTAGTGTCAATGTAGACTGTTGAGTCAGCCGAAATGTGTTTTTCACTTTTACTCTACATGTCGTAAATTAATATATCATATAAATATATAAGAAATAATCAATATGACAAGGGTCAAGAAAACAGAGTGGAACCGGAATGGAAGTGGTTTTACCTCCTAATCATGAAGACGTCGTACATTCTCGTCTAAAGAGGACAGTACCTTCTTATTTCTGGCACAAGTTTTTAAATCTAGCTAAACCTGTAATTCAATTCAGTCGAGAACAAGTGACTCCTCCGTCTCCTACTTGTCTCATTACAGACTCTGTAGTATTACATTTGTTCATATATGAAAAGGACTGAAACTATTCAGTCAGTAGAAAAATGTGACTTTAATATTTGAATTATCAAAGCATTGTGTTATTTTAATTTAAAATATATTTATTTCATTTATTTGCATATCAGTCATTGTGATCCATTTACATAAAGCCTCTCAAGAGTGAAAATAGTATCCATCGTTAGCGATTTTCTGCATCTGGCACACAAAACACTGCACTGTCGAATAATGAATACATTTTAAAAAAATATCATGAGTAATATTTGGAAAAGGTTCATCTAGTCTTAGACTCCAGCAGAAGAACTACAGGCAAATCTGTGATGGTAAATAAACATTAGACAGTCTCAATCATAAATAAATCTCAATAAATATAAAACTGATAAAACGGTGATTGTGTTATCAGTGAGGCTATCCTGGATGAAGAGTGTAAGATGATTGCATAATAAAAAAGGCGTTGAGACCAGTCCTCTGTCCTTGCTGCCTAGTGAGGCCATCATTCATCAGAGCTCTGGCGGTCCCAGATTGGGCTTTATCCCAGAACACTTCATCCGCTGTCCGCACTTTCAGCAGCACAGAGAAACGTCTAACATTCCAGCAGCACTTCCCTCTGACGGCTCACCTTACTGCCCATCAACCTTATCTGTGGAGACGGGGGAGGCGCGGGGTTGTGTGAGAGTAGAGCCATTTCACAGGTCGTAGAGTGGTCCTCCTTCTTCAAATTATTTTTTAACAAATCAACAATTGGTTAAACAATTAGTGCATTACAAATATGTTTTCTCAATGGAAGTAAGAAATTGTATCCTGACTGATACTGGACTTTTTCAGCCAATACTGACATCAAAATTTGAAAGTTTAAAAAAATGTGATACAGATATGTGGGCCATAAACACATAACATAAACAATCAAATCAATAAGCATCACTTAAATTTGTTTTGTTTTTTTTACACCCGTGACCAAGATATGTACTGAGCATGACATTTTACTGTTAACAAATAAGCTTGTCAGTCCTCGCCGGAGGATAAAACTATGTAATGGAGACATTTTTTTTGGCATTTCTATACTGCAATTTCTTGTTGCTTATCAGCCGATAAATATGCCGATACTGCTACACATATCTGCAACAAGTTAATATGAGCCGATCTGTTGACCCAGCTAGCTCTAGCTGCTGTAAAATTGGTATATAAGCATAACTAGGACCAAAATAACACAATGTAACAGGGCAGTAACTGTAGCTGCAACCCAGTGTTGTGATATAATCTGACTATCATACCTTTAGGGATGAACTTCAGTGAGCTGCTGAATATTCAGAAGCGAGACAGCCCTTTGGCAGGCCCATCATTCACAAACTCATGGCCTAGTCCATTTCCGCATTTCCCACACCGCACCTGGAGCAACACATCACACATCTGAATCAGGGTTTTGTGCATTTTAGAGTCAGCATTACACAAATCCTTCACTAGTAGGTCAGTAGGTGTTATACAATTATTTATAAAAGTATGAAATTGTGTGTTGGCTCGTCTTGAAATGAATGTAGTATATTTACAACACCGAGCGTCCTACTGATCGTACCTTATATGCACCAGGTCTCTCCTCGTGTTTGGACACACTGTCCTCATGGATGGTCTCTGTGAAGGCTGGCCAGGGAGACGAGTGCTCGTACTTGGAGCGGCTGTTGAACAGCAGGTGATCACACTTGGAACAGGCATAAATCCCTGAGGAGTAAAGGACGGGAGACGATGGTTGGTGAGGTGAGCTACTTTAATACAAATCTTTGTTTTGTTTTGTTTAAATGACAAAGCACAGGGCTGCCATCAAGTTAGTACCAACTAATGGCACTATGTTGGCATCCTTTGATCATGTTTAAAAAGGAACATCATTTATATGTAGCATTTTGTGTTCTTGTAATAATTATCTTTACAGATAACATTACCTTTGCTTTTGTTAAAGGGTGTGTATATTCTTTAAAGTGGAAGGTTAACTTCTCATTTGTTAAACAACATCCAGTTTCGTAACAGAGATGTGTAACCTGAACCTGGGTTACAAAAGTTCACTATTTCCAAGTTTTCTGCGACCATGTGCCCAGTGTCAACCCCTCCTGAAGGTTACTAGTGGTAGCTACAGCCCACAAGGACGGGAGTGGATCATTTGGTCCAATCTAGCTTGTGAAGTTATTTAGCGTTGCAATGAATGAGTGGTTAGCTAACACCGCCCAGCTGCTTTTCGTTAACGCTAAACGCAGCAGCCGCCGTGCAGGGAGTTAAAGTCACGGAGTTACCTGGTTTGAAGTGGTCTTTATAGGCCTCTCCACCGTGGAAACTACAGAAGGACATTCCTCTGCCGTCGGGTTTCTGCGTGAGACGCTTCCTCGCTTCGCGCAGTTAAAGTTTTCTGGACCAAACGGCCACAACGTGACTTCCGGCTCAAGCGTTCGTCCTTCAGAATAAAACCCCAGAGCCTTAAAGTGCGAAGCGTCCCCCATAATCGCAGACGATTACGGTGTCAAACTTACGGCCCGCGGGCCAGAACCGGCCCGCCAAAGGGTTCAATCCGGCCCCCTGGGTGACTTTGCAAAGTGTGAAAACAGCAGAAGTCATTAATTCCAGTTTTTCAGTAAAATGCACTGCTGTTCCTACTGTGCTGTCTGTTTCCTTATTACTAGATATGTTTAGTGTAATTACATTTCTCTCTTTATGTCCCATATATATATTTAGTGTGATAACTTGTTTTTCACCTGTTAATCAGTCTTAATTCTGTACACTCAGATAAGTTTTAGGTACATTGGTATCTTGGTTGGTTATGGCGGGAGGACAAATTGTTTGTAATCAGGGGAAGAGACAGCTGCAGTCTGGGGAACAGTCTGCCCTGGGTTTCCAGCCTTGGGCAGGAAAACTTAGCTGGAGACAGACCATCTTTGTTAGAGGTGATTCTGTACTCTGATATGTCTGTCTGTGGATTGTAAGGTTATAAGTATGTGACAGCATCTTCACTTCTTTGTGAGACGCTTCATATGCATTTTGGTGTATGATCTCTGTCTTTCAGCTGAAATCGGATTGACTCTGTGTGCTCGCCTGCACCCCCCCCCTTCATTTACCTTTTTTATCCTTATTTACCATTTCATCTGATTGTTTCATTCTTTTCTTAATTAAATATACAAAAGACAACCGCTTGTTGGATCTTCATTTTATTTGCTCACTTCTACACAGTTACCACCACGCTGTCCTAATGAGAGCAGCAGGCTCAAAGCCTTTCTGGCAGAAAGCCCTGAAGGCTAACTTCTCCCGCGTGCCAGTAGCAGGCCCTATGCTGGATATGCTATTATAGATCCCACGTGCTTAATACACTGTACGTGGCACATTACTGTCAAGCAAAGGCTACTGTTCATGCAGGAGCCGCCAGTGGAAAATGTCTTTGTCAAAGAGGAGAAAAGTGGAAGCAGAGTGTCAGGTTTTCCAAGAAAACATTTTGTGCCTTTGTAGATCCACTGTGATTAATTGATAATTGATAAATTGTAATGCACATGTAATGACAGTAGACATATTGTTGAAATTGCACTTATTTTTCTTAAGACATCTCAGGCTGTTCATCATCTGTTTTGTACATCGATGGTTAATTAATTGTGAACATTTTCAGAATGTACTTCTTCACATAAAAGAAAGGGAAGAATCTGGAGGTGTTATTATTTATAGGTTATTATGCAGTGGTTTTACTGGTCCGGCCCACTTGAGATAAAATTGGGCTGTATGTGGCCCATGAACTAAAATGAGTTTGACACCCCTGATTTAAACATTATAAAAGGCCATTATAAATTGAATAACTACATTGTCATTTGTATTATTACCTAATTAACTTAAAGTAATTATGATAATAAAATAATCATTAAATTAGCCATTTCATAAATCAGTTTCCTCGTGCCATCTTTTAATCACAAAACAATGATTGATTTTTAAAATGGAACCGCAAAATTAATTTTGATAAAAGGCTTGTCAATTTTAGTTTTACTTACACAATTTATTTTTGTGTCTGCCTATCATACTCCATCTCACAATTCATGTTTGCTGCTTTAACATTAGTCTCCATTTCATTTAGATTTATTTACAGTATCTTCTGCTCATCCAATAATGTTTGTTATTCTCTTGCACTTTTAGATGCAATACTACAACTAAAAAACAGTTTGTGTTTTATTATTGTTAACTTGCACCACCATTGTCCAGCATATTACCAGGCATTACCAATGCATATACACAATACTTAGAATTAGACTATGGTCCTAGTTTTAGTTTAATTCAGTTTATGTTTGCTGTATTATTTCTTATATACATCCTTCAGTGTCCTCATGTTGTGGTGATTGTTGTTGCTGCAGTCTTTTATTTGTAACTGACGCTTTTATTCTGAACGGTCGAAAACGGAAGTGACATTGTGGCTGCTAACGGCTCACACGCTGCCGGGATCGACGGTTTCAGCTAGGCTAGCCGCGTTTGTCCTCTTGCTGTCCAGCTGCCGTCGTTAATGTCTTTGTGCCGTGACTCTCTCCTGAGACATGGACACCACTATGTTTCAGCTGAGGTCGTTCGTCCACCAGCGGCTGTACACGGCGGCAGAGGAGATCCTCGGAGAGGTGGAGAAAACCATCACGTTAGCTTTGTACGAAGCCGAAGTTAGTCGATCTAAGGAGGAGGTTGAAAGTCTGCGACACCAGCTGGACCTTCTCCGAAAGAAACCAGGTTCGGGACTCCGGTTAAATTGTTTAGTGGCGTTTTGGTCTCGCATTGCCAGACCAATGCCTGTATTTGTTAGTGCAGAGGTAGCTCAAGAAGTTAGCAATGTAGCTATGGATTCTTCTCCCCGCTTGTCCGCGCATGCGTGCACGCAAGACGGCAAGTACTGTGCGAGCTGAGCTGCAGCAGTACTACAAGTATTTTAATACTGTACAGCTTCAGAGCAGTGAGAGCAACGCTTTTCCAGAGACTCACAGAAGGAGAGTTAGGAGAGAGTGCCCATGCACATTGGAGTTTTTCATACTGTGTGTATCTTTTAGACCTACTGAAAAGGAAATATTACTCTATATAAATAAATAAACATTGAACTGTTGAGTAACCATTGCTCCTATCGCTTTTGTAGCTGAAGAGCCTTCACTGACCAGCAGCGCAGTGGAACGAGAAGGCGAGTGTGATGCCCCGCTGCTGCAGGAGAACCCAGGACCCTCAACGCCAGGAGAGTCTCACTTCAGTCTGAGCGCTGAGGTCCCGGGACCCTCTCAACCCAGCGCAGATCTGGACAATAATAACTGGAACTACTGCTTGGTTGAGACGGACTTCAAGATGTCCGGGATAAAAGAAGAGCAGGAGGAACTTGGCGATGACAGTCAAACACAGGAGATTGTTTTTCCTTCTCCTGAAATTGTGAAAAGTGAGCAAGAGCCGCGAGAGACACAAGTGTCGTATGAAATGCAGCCAGTTTCTTCAGACTGCTCTGCAGCTCAGAGTGACACCAACGACTATGATGAGGAGTTGGTGAACAGCAAAGGACAACGGACCAAAACGATGAAACGGAAAGGAAAGATATTGCAAGGACAAAGTGGCAGCGTTAATAAGAAGACACAAGCACCATTGCCTCATGACAAATGTTCTGCTAAAAATGCAAAGGGCCGCAGTTTTTGCCATTTGTGCGGCAAGGGATTTCAGTACATCGGCTCTTTGATGAAGCACATAAAAACACATGAGAACAAAATTGATTGCACTGTTTGTGGGATGACGCACCAGTCCACAGAAGAGCTGATAACTCACCTGAAAGGTCGTCACAACAAAACATATTTTTGTGATGTTTGTGGCAAGACTTTTGCCAATACCCGTTGTCTCCGGCTGCATGAAAGAATACATACAGGCATAAAAGATTTTATGTGTCAAGAATGTGACAAAACGTTTTACCGAAGAGAGCATCTGATTGTGCACGTGAGGACCCATTCTGGGGAGAAACCGTATCACTGTGACATTTGCGGGAAAGCATTCAGTCAGAGCCAGAACCTTACAATTCATAAAAGAAGTCATTCAGGGGAGAGACCATATCATTGTGACCTGTGTGGCAAACTATTTAACACTAGCAGTCACCTCAAAACACACATGAGATACCATTCAGGAGAGAAACCATACCCATGTGATATTTGTGGTAAGTGTTTTCGCCAAAGTGGACAGATGACAAGACATAGGACCACACATACAGGAGAGAGGCCATATGCCTGCCATGTTTGTGGTATGAGATACAGGTTTGCACCTAATCTTAAGGTGCACCTGCAAACTCATGAGAAGGCAGCCGCTGAGTGAAAACGGTTACACTAACCAGACGGACCATCTCAGAGCTTGTGCATGAATTAGACAAGAAAGGTTTACATGCATGGCATAACTCGCCTTTTGGCCATTCTTGAGTTTAACTAATTAAGTAAAGTTAATAAGAATGATTAACTTGTAAGTTGTCATATTCTAATAAGTTCAACAAAACTAAAGGTGCGGCCATACTGGATTTTGCTCCCAATTTATTTCTATGAGGAACAGGGCGCATTCGGTCACAAATTGACCCTTACTCTTTCACTTATTCCAGAGTTCAGTCTGATTGGGAAAATGTAAGGCTCTCCAATGCCAGTTTGAGAGGGGGGGTGGGATTGACCTCTTATTCAGCAGATATTGATAATGACACGGCAAAATAATACAAGCAATATTCTGTATAATATAAATTATACAATATAAAATTAGTATAATTTACAACTTTGTGGACTGCTGTCAGCAGTTTATGTTTACAACCCTCTGACGGCACTGTAATAAGAGTGAGACAGATGCCTACACACTCCTAGATAAGTGAAAACACCTGTGTGGATGTACCATGCGTGTGCAGGTCCTTTGACTGGTGCAACAAAACTAACAAGAGTTACACAGATGCCATTTAAACTGGAACGCAGATGCAAACACAGTGCTGAGATTAGGTCTAATCAAACACTTGTGTGGGTGTTCTGCAGCTTTAACTGAATTTGCGATGTTAAGAGATTCAGTAATAACAAATTTGAGTTCACTTATTTCTAAGATTGCCTTATAGAGCAGTACATGTTATCTCTATTATGTTATGTGTGACCATGCTGTAACCATTTTTACATTACATTCATTTGGCAGACCCTTTTGGTCCAAAACACTTTACTTTTTTTATACTCACATACATTGGGAGTGATTTAAGGATACTTTAACATATGGAAAAGAGGAACAATGGAATCACAAACTCTACTGTTAATAACCAACCTGCTCTACCACCTGAGCTGCAGCCAACCCATTACAGGTGTATATTGCAGTTGCAAAGAGTAAGCCAGTACTCATAGTAAGTGTTGCTTTCCAACATATTTAAAAATTATACACCTTTATTATTTATTTAATTTTTGCTGCAGTGATCCTTTAATAACAGAATCAGGCAGACATTTGCACACACTGATCCAAAACCAAATTTAGAAAGGAATTATCTGCACGTGGACTTAACACATGGTGTTAAATTGAGGTCATTTCATCTATGCTATTCACTGTCTGCCAAGGAAGTATTGTTTTTCCTCCCCATTAACACACAAACACATGTGTGACAATGTGAATATCCTGTTGTGATGTTTTTTGTAAGTTAGATTCTTTCTGAAGAACAATTTGAGGAGCCAAAAACCCCACAGAATCTAAATATGTTCATAAATCCGTTTAGGTTTCTGTTTATATGACTTCTAGACTGCTGAAATATGTTGGTACTTATCACAATGCTTAACTGATCCCCATAGGTAAAACCAGTTTCATTTTGACCATCAGAAGCATCTCTGGATCTGTTCTTTTTCCACGTGTGTGTTTTTGTATATTATTCTGTGTAATGTCTTCTTATGGTGAAATCATATTTCCACATGGGGGACAATAAAGTTTAATAACCTGTTATATCACATTACTGTAGTCTATTTATCTTTTCCAAACATCTAATACTCAGTATAAAGATCCCTACATGGTATTAAAGTCAATGTGCAATATGTCTGTTATTAAGCTACAAGGTTCTAGTAAGAAGTTGTAACTGTGTGTAGATATTCAAGATGGTATATGTGGATTTTCCTTACACACATCATAGCTTTTTTATCTTATTTTTTTACATCTACTACTCAAATGTGTCTGTATGTTGCTACAAACTGAAAGCTGTCTGTGAGTTAAATTTGAAATTGTGACTTGTTGATTACTAGATTATCAGGGTTTTTGTTGTTTGTTTTTAATTGAAACAGCTTTTTACAAATTTAAGTTTTGTATTTGCAGAAAAAAACAGCTGAATCAATATAAAGAAAACAGATTATTTACTTGGCATTCAACAACCCCGAGGCGTGGACTTCTTTGGCTAAGACTCATGGGATATGTTGTTATTATTATAAGTTTAATGATGAGGCGTTCACATTTTACTAACCAGTAAATTTACAGTACATTTAGCTTAATATATGGAGAAAAACCCGATACACATTCCGTTTTTCAGAAACAACGATGAAAGAAACTCAAAGTGAATTATCTTTAGATTTGTCTCCCACAACTGTGGACACCACAGTGTTTCAGCTGAGGTCGTTTGTCCATCAGCGGCTGTACGCTGCAGCAGAGGAGATCCTCGGAGAGGTGGAGGTTTTAACTGAGGTGGGTTTTAACCATGCTAACTCATGTCGCAGGGGCAAAATGTTCGAGATCAGCTTATGTTCACGCTATCAGATCCAAGCATACTAGAGTAAGCACAGATCTCGTTCAGTAAAATCTCTGGATAAATTGAGTCACTACAGTAATGTGACACAAACAGAGATGCTGATGAGCTGGTTCCCTTTGTCTTTTGTTCCTGAGTGTGTTGAGTGAGTAGTTTATTCCATTTTATTTGATGTTCCAAGCCATGCTTACTTTGTCGTTGTAAAGTTGTACATTTAATCTCTTTCAGTTCATTGATTTCTGCACTCAAGATAAGGAAATGGAATTTATTATTTCTTTCAATTGTAGAACTTACACCTTTTTTCTCTGACTGAAGAAAAAGAATAAATGCTTTGATGAACCCACTGATTGCTTCTCCTTCTGTGCACATATCAATTAAGTCCAGTCAAGTGTATTATGCCCCAACAAAGCATTTAAGGATTTACAGAGACCGAAAAGCCTACCAAGATCTAACCAAACATCAAAAATAATTTCATATTCTCCATTACACATTTTAGCGATAAGTATAAGCATACTGTGACCTAATAATGGGAAAGAAAAAAAGCCTTTTTTTGCAATCTACCCAAATTAGGAGTTAGTTCCTGCTCCTCCAGGTGACTGCATCACCCTGCTGCTCTACAGCAAACATTTCTTCTTCTGCAGTTTGGCCAACAGGTGGCAGCAGACACACCAGAGTTATTCTTTATGAGTTTAGACTGAAGGGCACATGATGCCCACAGCTGTCAGTAACATTAGCCAATACTGAGAAGTCATCTGCTACACATCATTAAAATCATGTATGTGATAACCCTGTTAGCACACCTCTTCTGTTAGCCACCACGCTTTTCTACAGGGGCTGCAGTTGCTCGTATCAACAACCTACTACCAGTGGGAAGGACTCACACTTAAAATAGTATCAATCTAAAATAGCATTTTTGGTAATTGAAACACTATTTTTCTATCATTTGCTCTAAAGGACCCATAGCACAGTGCATTAGAGCTGATAATGAAAGCATGTCTCAAATATTAGCAACATGCCATGCACAACAACATCAGCCTCTTTTAGTATCAACTCTTGCTTGTAGAATATAACAGCAACATTTGTGTGTGTGTGTGTGTGTGTGTGTGTGTGTGCTACTGGGCATCCAAGTGTATAAACCTGTCCATAAAATGTTGTGCAGCCGGTAGTTAAATGTCAGGCCGTGCAAGGTCAGGTTATATTACCTCCCTGGCTGAGTGTCTGGGGCTGCTCCCCTGCTGCTCTGATGGACTCCTGGCTGAAATGAGCAGGAAGCAACAATAATCCATGCACATCCTAAAAAGCCCAAAAGCCAGCTGTTGTCCTCCCTTTCCTCTACTCTCTTTCTCTCTCTCTCACTCTACATTTAGTCCTTTCAGTCATATATACAACCTTAATGACCAAAATCACAGAAATGTCCCATATTTAAACAAAGTTATGTCCTAATAGTGAGATACACAATTAAGATCCATTAAGAAATAATGGAAAATAATTTAATTAGCCTGAAAAAGTATCCTATTTGCACATCTACAGATCTCAGAACATTCTTCAACATTTGCCCGCTGTGTCCTTATAATCAATGAAAAACAAACAAACTGGGTTTTAAATAAGAGGCTTTTGAGCGGTAACTCTGGCATGAATTTTCCAGGTCGTGCAATTACATAAGTCTGCGTACAGGACTGCGGTGTCAGAGGGGGAGAGTTGAGCTCCGTTTTGACGCTGAGAGCAGAGAGGAGGAGTCGCTCTGTCAACTGTTGGCCTCTCTCGAGTCTAATCCGGATTAGAGCTCCGTTCAGTCTGCAGCCTGGACTCCCTATAATCACATTATTCTGTATTGGCTTGACGCGTCCTGGAGCGGACGGAATAAGCGATGTCAAACGGTGGCAACGGCGCTGACGCGTTTACCTTAAAGCTGAACTGTTTGTTTGCATAAAAAGCACATTGTTAAAAGGAGTTTGGTCGATTTTGCAACGACGATTTGCTACAATCGAAGTAAAGTTGAATGAAGATTTGTTGGCTGCGGTCGGTGGATGGTGCGCATCCCCGTGTGCAGCACACCGCACTCTGCAGCATCCAGACCGATCACTGCAGCCTGCACTGGAAGCACATTTCTGCACAAACCGATGCCCTCTTTACTACATGGACCTCTCCCAACCTCTGCCACTGATACCACGGGAGCAGCTGCTCAAACATGCCAGATTCAGGTGAGCAAACGCCTGTTGTTTTTTTTTAAGCCTCAATCTGTGCAGTAGAACAGCTGCCTTTTATATTCAAACACGTGCCAAATTTCCTACAGGTGAAGACAGAAAGAGCTCAGACTGACAATGTAGTGATGGATTTGGCATCTCTTGAAATTGCACTACCTCCTCCTGGGGGGGTGGGGGAGGGGGGGGGTGTTTAAAGGGACTCATTATATCATTGAATACCTGAATGATGCTTTGGCTTACATTGTCTGTAAACCTCTTTTAACCCTGACTGGAGATATTGTCTTAATTAGATGAAGTACAGCTTCAGTAACACTGACCATGTGATACCCAGATGAACACACAGTCCTGTGCCAAATGTGCCAGCCATCAGGGTCAAATGGTAGTTTGTGGGCAGGATTAATCACAGGAATACCTTTTAAATAAACACCCTGTCTCTCTGTGTGGACAAAAGTGTGATGCCAGACTGCATAGACACTTACTAAGTTCCTCTTAGTGAGAATACAAATATTCTGTCTCCCTTTTTTTATCCAATAGTCCTTGTTTAACCAGAATAGAGAGGCCAAGAGGAGAACAGAGTGGGAGAGATGTGATTTTTTTGGCCGGATTTCAATCCCATGCCGACGTCATGAACAAAAGTGGGATTTTCTGCTGGTCACGTAATTTCTTCCTCTCCTTTCTAATCCATTTTAAGTGACCCACTACTGTTTACTCATTGATGTACTCTTGAATATACCTGCCCCATCATGAGCAAATACACAGGATTTGATATCACTTTCTCGTCTGTCAGTTTTGATTTTGGCTTCCTCATGAGACCTACTAACTTTTTGTTTAATTAGACCTCTAATACATCCAGTCATTACAGGTGTCTGGTAGCCAGCAATACCTTTGTCTGCACTTGTTCTAATGTCAGACTCCTTTTAGCATAATTACCTTTTCCTCCACACTAAGCGGCCTGGAGTCACTTGGGGCTTCTCTGTTGCCACCATTTACTTTACGTTGTCATGTAAAAGTCAAAGTCTTCTACTCGTACACGTTTTGGTAACCTACTGTAGTTGTATCAAGAAAGATGTGACCCAGAGAGGAAACATTTAGTCGATTAATTGGTTAGTTGAGTGACAGAAAATTTTGATAAGCCATTAATCGTTTCAGTTTTTAAGCAAAAAAAATCCAAATATTCTATGATTCCTGCTTTTCATATGTGTGAATTTGCTGCTTTTCTTTTGTTTTATATTATTGGAATGAATATCTTTGCAGGTTTTTATCCTTGGGTCGAACAAAACAAGACATTTAAAGACTTCACATAGAAATGCTGATGGACATTCTCTCACTATTTTTTGATTTATAGATTAGCAAACTAATAGATAATGAAAATAATCTTTAGTTGCAGCTCTAATGTGACCTTTCTTGCCTTTTAATAGGCCATGTTCTGTTGTGGAAACTCAATATTAAGTACATTTCAAATGGACCTAATTGCAGCTCTGTTTTCTTTTTTCAAGTGGCAGAAATATATTTACTACAGAACCAATTAGGGGCAACATTTAACTAGATTTAAAAAATCTTTCTTCACTAATTAATTCCACTCTGAATGGACAAACCAAAAACTGCGGTTCCAGGCTTCAGTCCTCTTGACAGTTTTTCTTCCTTCTTGCTCCTGCAGAAGTTCATCCACAGTCCTGACTGGAAAGCTGCCAAATCGCTGCTGACTCCGTACTCCACAGAGCAGCAAAGGTTTTCCTCTCCCTGTCAGCACCGACTGATCCAAATTGACTCCGAAGTAGAAATTGATTAGAGTAATGCAGGGCTGTCTGGAACGGCTTAAGCACTGGTGGAGCAGCACTTTTGGTTAATTAGATTTGACAAAACAGCCCAGCAGGTTGGTGCTAAAATTAATATCCCTCCTTAATAAACAGTGTGCAGAGAAGTGAAGAGATAAGGTGGGAGCCAATGGGAAAGTTAAATTATGTGAGCAACATGGCAACAAATGATTATCTGCAGCCTTGAAAATAGGTTTCATCCAGGTCAGGGCTAGAATGTATAATATACAGGACAATGGCCAATCATTGTCTTACTACTGTTACATTTTCTGGTTCCTCTTTTATGTAAAATCGCAGGAATATTAGTTTTGACAACTCTGTCAGCTTCTATTTAATTTTCTGCTGTGTGAGGAACCTGGCTGCAGCATTTGTCCTGAGAACAAGAAGATTAAAAGAAACAACCATGAGTTAATTTACTAAAACAAAAATAGAATGACAAAATTATCTAAACTCAACTTATTATCTTCTTTGGGCCTGATAAGCACCTGAATTAACTTTCACATTCAATAAAAGTAGCTCTTTTTTTTTGCTGTAGCAAAGTACTTCTCCTGTTGGTTGATTATGTCTAATAAACTCAGCTCTTACTGATATTTGTCAGTTTTCTTATGCTGCACTTCTCTATACGTACAGACACTTTGTATTGCTCATGAAGCCAGCTGGAGACTACACGTGACACTGCATTGTGTGTGTGTGTGTGTGTGTGTGTGTGTGTGTGTGTGTGTGTGTGTGTGTGTGTGTGTGTGTGTGTGTGTGTGTGAGCCTGACAGCTAGCACAAGTGAATGACAATTTATCTAAAAACGTATCTGGAATGGAAAGACCCACTAATTGCCCATTCATCAGATTTAATTCATGTCCCAAGTGTCTTAATTTCCAGCCATAAAAGCCTCTTTAATGTGGAGGATTAAAGTTAATCCACTCTCGGTCTGGATTGTTCCGTAGCTGTTGACTCTCAGCGAGCCCGCCGTAATACATCAGTGACTGTCACATGTAAACAAGCTGCGGAAGGCTTGTTATAGATCCAAACGCTCTCAAAGCCCTGATTTCCAGAGGGAGTGTCCAATTGTTGTGCCTTTGAAGGCATAATGGACAGTGGTCAGGGTGTGGCTGAAAGACAACAGCTTGTTTTCCCAGTTATAGTCATGACATGGAGAAGCTTAAGCCTTACCTATTGTAAATGAGCTCTTAGTTCAGTAAGAACTTGAAAGGAGAAAGTAATGAAAAGCCAGGGTTTAGATCTTGGTTACAAAGACACAGATGGGGTTGAAGTGAGTGTGCATACAAACTGTATATTTATCCTGAGTGGTTGGTCAAGTGTGTGTGCATTTGTTTGTCCCTGCATGAGATGTTCTCCATACAGGAAACAGCAGCACATGTTCACTCTCATCATCCACGCAAGCAGATGCTGTCACAGATGAAGCTCCTGTGTTTTACTTAAATCAAACCTCACGTAGCCATGAGTTTAGAGGAGTGAGGTTGTGATTGAAGAGTCGCTGTTTTAAAATGACATGAGAAGAAGACCATTATTGTACTGGACATCGTTCAGTGCTCCTTGTACAAGACAAATGTGTCAATTAGGCACAAACGAGGCTAAAGGATTGGATCACTCCATCTAATTTGGGATTAGCTGTGACTGTGGGATTAAAGTCTCTGTGCTAACGACTCCTTATGATGACTCCTTAATGACAAAGCACTCATCCGCTCCTTCTGTATCTCAGACTTCATGTGAATTGGCAGCACACACAGAGAGTGAAACACACAAAGTTCCCTGTATCCCTGCGGAGGAAGAGTTAAAGGACACATGAGAAAGTACAGAGGAGATTAGAAGGAAAGGTTGAGAGCTGAAAGGGGAGAGAAAATTAGAAAACTGGTGGAGAGGAGGGAGCAGGGAGGACAGAAATAGGAAGAAGGTCAGAGCAGCAGATGAACAAGTAGCAGAGAGGCTTAATGTTAAATGTTATGCTGTCATTAAAAGTAATGACGAAAATGTCAAATAACCACGTTTTAATATATTTTCCTTTTTTCTCACCACATTTCTAGCATCCAACACAATGGACTAAAAGCTACCCGAGGAGGATGTTACAAGTCTACATGCAGTCCCCCTGTGCTAGTGCCATGCTCCATGTCTTCATGGACTGCTGCTCCGTTTGGTTGACCACATTCTCACAGTAGCTCCTGGTTGACGGACAACATGGAGGAGAGCAAGCTCACCTTCAGCCTGGACCGCCACGATGAAGGTCCCATCGTGGCCTTTTCCAGAGAAAAACCACAAGCCAGGGAGAGCCAGCCTGACTTCAGACTGGGGATGGATTTGGACCTGAGCCAAGGCCACCACTCCCAGCCCCCCTTCCTGCCTCATTCCCCCTCATCCCCGGGCTCTTTAGCTGATCTGTCAGCAGTATCAGCAGGCCTGCTTGTCACCACCAACCTGGTCAAATCCTCCTCCATAGACCTGGACCCGAGCGAGAGCAACTCTTTACGAGGCAAACCTCTGCTCAGCCTGGTCAAGTCCCTGAGCACAGAGATTTCCCGCCGGGTCGAGCCAGAGGTCAACCTCTCCAAGTCGGATTCCAAGCTGCATTTGCATCCCTGGAAGCAGCTTACCCATCCAAAGATCCCTGAGGCCAAGTCTGAAGCAGGAGGACTGAATGAGAATGACGACTTGGTATCACCTCCTTCCACGGGCAGCATGCCTCCCGCTGAGCCCCGGGGCAGCTCGCTGATCGCGGAGCTGGAGGACACACGGAGGAAGTTCTCCGTGGCCATGCAGGATCCACTGAGCATGCTGAGTAAGATCATGGGGGACGAAAGCTCCAGCAGCCCCAAGCAGGGGAGGGCTTCTGGTGCCGGAGACTCACCGGTCTTCCAAAGCAGCTGTGGCAGTGAAGATGCAGACCTTAAGTGCCGAAGGAGGACTGATGGTGAGCACAGAGGTGTGTGTGACACGCCCCTGAGAAGACTCCAACAGGGCTCCTTAATGAAATCATCTGTCTCCCCAGAACGCCACACACACAGCAGAGACAGCCATTTTGAAATCCGCACCTATGGAGATATGATTCAGGTGGTGGAGCTCCAAAATGGATCCAGGGGGACTCATCACAGAACTTGCACCCAGTCTCGAGTCACAGTGCCAGGCTCATCACTGCCTCTTTACTGGCTCTTCCCTGTGGGTCTTCTAGCTTATGGTTTCTTTGTGTTGCCCCTGCCCTCCTATGTGACAGGTCTGTCTGTGGGGGTTGCATTTGGCTTTATGTTGGGCCTGGTGGTGGTGTTCATGTTTGCCCCACGACGCTCATCTGCCAGAAGCAACAAGGGCTCTCGTTTGAAACACCTGAACATGGATCAGCTTGATGGAGAGCTCACAGATCCAGAAATCCTAGAGGTAATACATGAGTCAAATACAACAAAGAGAGGCGTAGATGTGAAGGTGACATGGTGACGTTTCATCTTTCCTCTTTCTCTGCTTTTATCCAAATTTCACTCCTCTGGTTCTTTGCAATGTATTACACATGTAAGTGTAGCAGGTGGAAGAGGCCAGGTACTGATGTGTAAAAAACCACTGGCCTGACAACAGGATGGCTCATTTTCTTTTTGTCTGACAATGTGTTGCCTTGTTTTCCTCCTTAAACATTTTCTCATTTTCTCAGCATTTACGGCATGCTTTTTGCATGTGTAGTATGTCACCTGTACCGTTTGTTGGGGCAGGCCTCTAAGTTGTTAACTAGTTAAAAAAAAAATTTAAATTCTAAAAAATAAAAGAAACCAGCCCATAACTACACATACAAATGTTGGCTCCCACTCTTGAGTTTAAGCCATGCTAGCAACACGGTGCTAGGGATGGCAGCGCCGGTTGAACCACCATTTTGTTTGTTTATAACCAAATACCCGCTAAACTAATGAAATTCCCATCAGTCTCAGCTAGTGCTAATTAGAAAAAGTTAGCATGCTAACACCCTTAATTAAGATGGTGACGGTGGTAAGCATTATACCTGCTAAACATCGGCATGTTAGCATTGTCTTAGTGAGCATCTTAGCATGCTGACATTAGCGTTTAGCTCAAAGCACTTCTGTGCTAAATAAGCACAACCTCTCAGAGCTGTTAGCATGGCTGTAGACTCTTTCTGGCTCTGTATACAGAGAAACCTATGGAAGAAGTCGAAATTATGAGATAAAAAGTCATAATTATGCAAATGAGAGTAGCAGCTCTTTGAGTTCTCCTGGTTTATTTGTGATTGTGAGAACATTGAGGACTTTAAACGTGGCTTTACAACAAATGAAATACTTCACCTGCTCGCTGATTCACGTGGGACTGAAGAAGCAGTTCTGGCGTAGAAAGAATAAAACCGATGTGACAGAGGTGGCAACCTTCATTGAACAGCAACTTAATCCAACATCAAACATTTACAAAAGTCAACCGTTATAGTTGCCTTATTTAGGATTATTTATCATTTGCATGGGGTTACGGGAGGCGCATGCGCACTTTCTATCTCATAATTATGACTTTCTATCTTATAATCTTGACTTTTTATCTCATAATTTGGACTTTTGTATCTCATAATTATGACTTTTATCTCATAATTTCGACTTTTTATCTAATAATTTTGACTTTTGTATCTCATAATTCTTTTTTTTTCTTTTTTTTACTGGCGGAAATGGGCTTCCATAGAAACCTCAGCAGCTGCTCCTCAGTACTTTTTGTTTTCCTGTTAGTGATTTGGCTATATGGAAATGAGGTTTAAGCTCTAATGTTTGTTCTGCAGGGTGAGAGATCAAAACAACAAACAGCAGCAGCCACGTGAGACATTGGATGGCACTGAAGATAGTGCTATCTGGTGCTTAATGGATTAGTTTTGAGGTAATTACTGTATAAAAAACTACCCTCAGGCTCAGCAGGTTCAGCATCTAAAGAGAAGGTTATTTTGATAATAGCTTTCTCAAATCACTTCTTGACAGATCTGCTGAGAGGGTGCTGGCTGCCTCAATAAATGCAGAGTTAGTCGGTTCAAATAAGGTCAAGTTTACCAGGATAGAGGAGTTACTAACAGCAGGCTGTAGGCTATTTCATAGACTTGTCCACAGTGTTAAATGAGACAAATGCATTCTGCTGTGTCTCATGTTTCCCCTCCTGCTGAGCTGTATTGTCGCAATTTGCACCGCTCACTGTGAATTTCATTTGCCTGAGTAGAGTCTTTGCTGCACATATATATTAATATGTAGTCAGTGAAATGCACCAACTTGTAGCCTCAACACAGCTTTCAATATACTTCAATTCTGAAAGGAAAATGTGAAGTGATTTGTGTGACTGACTGTGTTGCTGCTTGCATATAATTTTATCCTGTTGGGTTAAACAGCCTCATCATTTTCTTCCAGGGCTGGATGAATGAGACGCACAGCTACGACCCTGAGACTTTCCACCCCTCCATCACACACTCTGTCTATGTCACGCTGGAGGGCAGCCGGCTGCGTCTGGCTTACCCACGTGCCAACATCCCCCGGTGGGCAGGGTTCGACGAGATGCCCCACGAGGCCGTGTTTTTGCGTTCACGCACTTACCAGCTGGCTAACTGTAAGGTCAGTGCGTTTGCGAAAAAAAAAAATTCTCACTTCTGGGTCCCAAGGGAGCAGGCATGTCCCTCAGAGGGGAGTAAAAGAGAGAGGCAAGGTGACCTCTCGCCTGAACTCTCATCTCTCTGCACCCACATTGTCATCTAACACGGAGGTGAAAGACCAGAAGGATTACGACTGAAGTGATGATGCTCTGAATAAACTTGACCCGGCTACTGTCCCAGTAGCATATTGAATTTAATCAATGTGGGGAGCGCTTTGGCAATGCTGAACTGTCAACATAATTTCTGGCTGCCAGCATCACTTGTAGAAAGAAAATCATCATCATCATCAATATCATTCCTCTCTGTTGATTTTTATCCCAGGTGTCTCTGTTGCCGCCTGGTTTGGCTCGCAAGAGGGTGTGGAACAAGAAATACCCCGTTTGCATCACTCTGGCTGAGGGGGAGGTAGGGGAGGAGAGTGTGGCTGAAGGGCAGGAGGAGGAAGAAAGGGCAGAGAGACACACTGTCCCGGACCACCAGCTTCCTGTCACCTTGTACCTGTTTGGCTGCACAGGAAGAGAGAAGGAGGAGTGGTTCCAGCACTTCCTGTCTGCCTCCCAGGCTGGAGTCAAGAGCAGTGTGAGTGGGGAGGAGAACACAGGTAAGAAGATCTTTTGGTTCATGCTGATTGGGATTGGAGTGAGATACTCTATGTAGACTGGGAACATTACCTCCTTGTTTTAAACATGCATTTAGTGGTTGTTGAATCGATGCAATGAGTGCAGGACAGATTGATGCTCATGCAGAATTGTCTGTCTTTTCTCTGTCGCTCAGAAACACCATGTGGCGGAGACGCTGTTAAAGGAAGCACAGAGGAGCTGCAGGACTTGTCAGGAGCTATGAAAACAAGAACGCTGTTGGAGTACAGCACCTACATGACTCAAATGATCGTCTCACAGAGTTGCAATCCCACCCCCAGCCCCTGCCATAGTGACAAGGGAAGCCCCACAACCCACAAGAAGGTCAATTAACGACACTTTTATTCAGCTTTTAGATCTAGTGTCGGGTCTAGCATCACTTTTTACAGCATCCCTTTCCATCGTGAGCAGATATCAGAACTTGCTCTACTAACCCCTCTGCGTGTCGTACTAATACTCTACATAACTCCCATTGATCAAAGACCAGCCTTATCTACAATGCTGGCTCAGCCAAACACATCCTTGCTGACTAGTCCAAATTTCAAATGGGCAGAGATATCAGATGTCACCTGACTGGAAGGATATTAATAGGAACTGACTGTGGTACATCTGCAGCATACCTGACTGAGCTGCTAATCCTGGCTTGGGTGGTTTGGGATTGGCACCCCACGTAGAGACAGTCTGTCCTCATGTTTAGAGGAGGCAGATGCAGAATCAGTATGAGAGTCAGCATAAATAGGGCTTGAGGATATATAACCTCTGAATATGTGCCTTCCAATGACGTGTTTCTTCGTCATTGCCTGCAGATTAACAATGAAGAGCATGGATCTGAAGGTCAAGCTGGAGCTGAGCCCAGTGCGGGTTCAGGGGCAGGGGGATGCTCTGCAGAGGGCCAGTCCACCTGGGTGAACTCCCTGGTGGGAAGGATCTTCTGGGACTTTCTGCGGGAGAAGTACTGGACCGATCAGGTGGCACACAAGATCCAGAAGAAACTCAGCAAGATCAAGGTGAGGGGGCGGATGAGGATGTTGATTTGTTTTTCTAGGGTAGTCGGACAACTGAAGTCCTTGGCTGACAAAATGATCTTCATATTCACATTCGTCTTTATATTTACACCATCACCAACAGCATCATCAGTGTCATACTGACTAATGATTTGGCTAGGCAACAGTGAGTATACTGTAGGTCAGAGCTCTGCAAACTGTGTCACTCGATGATATGACCCGAACATCAGCGCTGGTTTGTTCACTAGGCACATCAATGCTGCAGCTCTCTTTCCTGTGTGTGTGTGTGTGTGTGTGTGTTTGAGAGTCTGCTGATAATGCACTCCCTCTGCTTCCAAAGGGACGAGGTGGGGAGTGAGTAGAGTAGCACTGGTGGCACCGCAGCATCTCATTACTCATTTCCTGCTCTCCTCTTTGACACACACCATCCTTTTTACTCCACTATCTTGCACACACACACACACACACACACTGCAGGTTTTCCCTGCTCGCTCATTTGTTTGAAGTAATTAGCTATCTTTGCGGAGCCTCTCTATTTGTTTTACACGGGTTTAATTCGGACATTTGTATGTCTGACACAGACGCAGCATGTTTCCTAATTAAAGGTGTTGTCTGTCTCATTATAGTTGCCATACTTCATGAATGAACTGACTCTGGCTGACCTGGACATGGGCACTTGTCTCCCTCAAGTCCTCAGCACCTCCAAACCTACACTTGACCGCAGAGGTACGGTTGTGTGTATTTACACTTGTATTGGATAAGTACTCATTTTTACAGGCTCTTGCTCTTTTGACAAGACATGCGTGGTGCCCAGACGAGCTATTGTCTATTGGTCTATTGGTCTCTTTTTGCAACAATACTGTGCCTGGCCAGATCTGGAAGAGGTGTTGGTTCAGCCTCCAAACCAAACTCAGGCTTTAGATCAAAGTTTGTTAAGTCTGAAGCATTACCTGTTAGCTGTCTTTTTTCTCTCTGTCTCCTTCTCTTTATCCCCAAGGGCTGTGGCTGGAGCTGGAGTTGGTGTACACAGGCTGCCTTCAGATGACCCTGGAGACTAAGATGAACCTGTGTAAGCTGGGTAAAGATGGAGAGGATGAGGCTCACAGCGTTCCAGAGACCCAGCAAGTGGGGTGAGGTCCACCTCAGTTTCATATTCCTCAGTAGATAAAGAGAGAGAGAGTGTGGAGGTGGATGTGCATGCTTGAGGAGAAAAGTAGTCTTCTAAGCTCAATAGTTTGCATTAAGAGGTACCACTGGTGTGTTTTTCAGCTCAAAGCCCAGGCTGTGTATACTGGCTGACAGTGATGAAGAGTCATCCAGCGCAGGCTCGTCTGACGAAGAGGAAGCCCCCCCCTCTGAGCTGCAGGGGTCTCTGGGAGATAAGAGCACAGTGGTAGCAGCTGAAGGGTAAATTATCAACTTTACTGGCATTTTCTACTACAGAGATCAAATGTCACAATGGATCATATGTCACAAAACTGCACTGTAATTTCAGAAGCATGTTTCACGTGTGGTTGCATCCCATTTAGTGATGTAACAGCAGATATTTTGGCTTGTCAAGCACAGTTGCAACAAATAACGTAAAATTTAATTGCAGACAGATTGACTTGGCGTAGCAGGAAAAGCACAGGTGGACTTAATAAATTTAACGATGCTGCACTGCATTGCCGTAATCGTTGTGCAGTGCAGCATCGTTAAGGTCATTAAGTCCACCTGTGCTTTTCCTGCTACCACAAGTCAAATGTCTGCTGTGAAAAAGGTTTATGAAAGTGATTCATTTGGGAACAATAAAGAAACAACAGTGCTCTGATGTTGGCAAAACCATCACAATTCAGGTTATCAAGATTTATGAAATAGTCCCAATCCCAGTCATTTTCATATTCACAGTCCTACACTGCATTTGTGCCCTCATCCTTATCCTCCCCCAGGCACACTGGTGGCAGCACAAGCAGGAAGATCTTGAGATTTGTGGACAAGATAGCAAAGTCCAAGTACTTCCAGAAAGCCACAGAGAACGAGTACATCAGGAAGAAGATAGCCGAGGTGTCCAACATGCCTCTGATGCTCAGCGTTGAGGTCCTGGAGCTCTCTGGCACTCTGGCCATCAACATCCCACCTCCCCCTACTGACAGGATATGGTACAGAGGTTCTCTCTTTGTCATTTCACACCACAAATTCAATGGTCAAAGTTCTTCCTTTCTTTCTCATGCAGTCTTTTTCTCCCGTTCTGTCCCCTCAGGTACAGTTTCCGGGTGCCTCCCAGGTTAGACCTTCATGTGCGTCCCACGCTCGGGGAGAGGGAGGTCACCTTCACTCACGTCACTGAGTGGATCGAGAAAAAACTGCAGTGTGAGTTCCAGGTCAGTCCCATCAGTGAAACACGTTCCATATCATTAAAAACTGTGAGACCTCACTTCTAATCATTTCAATAATTATAAAATATCTCAACAGAAAGTGTTTGTCATGCCCAATATGGACGATCTGTATCTGCCCCTGATGACATCTGGCCTGGACAACCCACCTGTATCCCACCAGTCCTCAATGAATTCCTCATCCCACCAGTCCTCCATGGAGTCCCAGGAGTACATGTCAGAGTAGTGCCCCTTTGAGGTCACAGATGGGATTATGTCGATGCAAAGAGCCATTGTGCAACTATTGCCTTGAATCTCTAAAGGGTTCTGAGGCTCCTGCAGCTGGGTACCAGCTTGGTGTTTACCCTGAGTGTGCTCGTTGTGACCACAGCAGGATAGATGCCTCCTGAAGGCACGCTGAGCACGGCAGCGACCTCGGGACTGTGGGAATGGTGGTACAGTGCCCCCTACTGTGAAGATAATTGAACTGTACCTAACAACCCCTGACACCAGTGAGAGCACAGTAAACAATGGTTTTCCATTGAGAACTTTTTTATTTGATGCTAACAAACACTGATAAAAGATGCGAGACTGAAAAACTGGATGTCTTTACTGCATGTCAAAACAAGATGTTGTTCATCTTGTTCATGTATCTGAATTTTTTCAAATGTTCAGTAACTTCTTTTCACTTTTATTTTTCAATGTTCACAAATTCAGAATCAAAAATTTAAGTTTTAAAAAATTCACATAATTTATATTCAACTTGCTCAAATTCGAAAGGCCAAATTCAGATGCCAAAATTCAGATTAAACATCCAGGATATCGTGGATAAGCAATCGATTCTGTCTCATATCAAACCAACATCCAGCCAATAAAGTTATACTCCGTTGATCATATGATGCCAATGCTAGAAATTACAGGAAGGCAGTCAGCTATGGCAACAAACCATAAACTAACCAACAGATTAGTGTGAAGCATGGACATATTATAAGAGCTCTTATAACACATCCATGGGAGTGAAGCCTTATGAAGCTTTGGGCTTGCTTTCTATTTGTGCCGAAAGAGATTCGAAGCTTCGGGGCTTCAAACTCAGCAAACACAGTGACTGGGGCCGAAACATCACCACACCTCGCTGATAGTTGTAGTCTCATATGTGTGCAATAAAAGTCCAAGAAGCCTGTGTGTTATTTAAAAAAAAGTATGTACCTGATCTGTTTGTATTTCAAAATGTTTTCAAATCCCTGATGTACCAGAATAAACCTACAGAAACTGTAATTTTATGAAAAGATGTCATTATACATCTTTAAATGTAATGTACTACATTTTACTTAAGTGCCAGCAATCTTCTAGGACTCACATTGTCAGCAGATATTTACAGTATGTACAGTAATGCTAAATTTAGCCATTAATCCAGTGATAACATTAGAAACGGGTGCCTGAGGAACAATAAAGTCCATCTGATACTTTAGTTACAGTCTATGGTTTAACATGCAGAATCTTTGACTAATCGATTAATTTAGCCTACTAAACGCAGAGTGGATCTCCCTTCCATAACCTGCGAGAACATCAAAATGTTAGAATACCTAATCATTTTGATATACTACCTTTTTCCTAATCAACTTGCTCAGCAGATAACCAGACCTATTTTCAGAGATGCATACAGGTAAGGGGTAAAAAACATTGTGGATAGAGAAAACTGCCACAACGAGGGTGGTTTGGGAGCATGCTCCCCGGGAGAAACCTTTAAAAGATATTCATGCTCATTTCTAGTTACTTTTAAGTATATTTGCATCTGCCTGAAAACTAATTTTAACATTATGGGGTAAAACAACCCTACATAAAACACAAAAGGAATCAATAGAGCTGAATACATCAACAAGACAAAAACAAGTACTCTGCAAGTACAGAGTAAGTACCCTGTACCTATTAGAGTCAGAACTTATTATTACACAAATAGGACACACCTCTTCATGTGGGATTGTAGTGCTTCGTCTGTTTTATATTAATATATTTGTATGGAAAATTCATGTTTTTTTTTTTAATAGCTTCCATGTCATGTGACCCAGTGGCTCCAAATCTATATCAAACTTGTCAAGAAAGGCCTGCGAGGCAGCTCTGCCGCGACAGGCCATCTAGGCAACAGGGGAAGGACCCAAATGCAGACAGAGAGGCAGAATAAGTCCAAAGATTTATTTTCTCCAAAATAAATCTACAAAAAACTCAGGAACTGGTACACATGAACAACACTAGGAACATGACAGGAAGAGACCAGCAGCAACACCATGAACATCTAGACTTTAACCACATCAGCAACATTTATGACACGACACCGAACAAAGGAAAGGGACCCGTATATATATAGGTAGGGAGTTGACGAGGGAAACAGAAACAGGTGAGCACAAGACACAGGTGAACCTAATCAAACTGGAGGGAAACGGAACAATGACAGGAAGCAAATAAGGCACACAAAGAAACAAGAACAGGGATTTCAAAATAAAACAGGAAACAAGACAAAACACACAGAGTCCTTTGTGGACCATGACAAAACTGTATCACTACACAGGCCAGTATATTAATAATTTCTGGTATTGATTTGTAGTCACTGGGTCACATGACATTAAAAAAAAACTGAATTTTCCAACTGTTAATTGTTGAACTGCATACAAATAGGTAGAGGTTGCAGTTAATGCAGTTAAAACACAAACACACAGCTTTTACCAAAGCTAATTCCATAGAACAACAAAATCACAATGTATTTGAAACTTATTTTATTATTGTTTGAGAATAGAGATATGAGATTTTTTTTTCAGGCCTCCTCAGGGGGAGGAGGCTCCGACAGTGTCTTCAGGGCATCCTTCTTCAGTGGCCCCTGCAGGTAAACCAGAGGTCAGTGTAAAACAGCAGCAGGATTCAGGAGTGAGTAAATTAACCTGGAAAATTTCCTGGTAATCAGATTTGCTTGTCCACCAAACTTCTCTCACACTCACCATGAACGCCCTCTTCTCCTGGGCAGTCTGGAAGCGGCCATGGCCAAATTTGGAAGTGGTGTCAATGAACTTGAGCTCGATGGTCTCCTTTGACTTGCGAGATGTGTGCACGAGCAAAGACTGGGGAGGGAGGGCGTACAGAGATGTACATGTACATATCCTGCAATGATGTTCTAGGAGCCTCGCTTTTTACTTTGAGAGTAAATTAGACGCTTTATCTGTTCAACTTAAAGTCAAAACAGTACAACTGTGTACTTATACTGCAAGTTGCCTGTAAAATCTAAAATTTCTGGGACTTTCAAAATCACACTGTACCTTTCTGAGGGTGAGGACACGTTTCTTAGTCCCGACCACGCAGCCTTTAACCATGATAAAGTCATTGTTCACTTCACCGTAGCGGGGGAAGCCTCCCTACAGGGACAAGACAACAGAGGAGCAGGGATAAAAAAGAAAAGGAAGAGTGTTTAGGAAGAAATTTGCCATCACTTTCTATGAAGCCCTTATGCATCATAGTAAGAGAGCACCATGTTGTCCATAACACCTTTTATAACTTATGAAATATTATCATGCTCATATTGCCGGAAGTAATACATCATAATGCCCTACGCAATGTTACAATGTGTTATGCAGGTGTGGTTATTACATTATAGATATGGGCTTCATAGAAAGCGTTAACAGAATTTAGAGAAGCTGGTAGATTAAAGAATCCATTTGTTCCTTTCTTAGTGCATATTGTAATCTTACCATGGGCGTGATAGCCTTCTGGCTGGTATCATAGTTAGTGGAGGCATTGTTCCGGATCACCTTTCCATCCTGGACGTGCACACCCCTACCAATACGGTAGATCTGAGAACACACAGCATTATGGTAAACCTACCTACGTATACTTATTATTAGCGTATGATTATTCAATAAAAGCTTATTTCCTTAAGAGCAGTTGAAGATGAAGTTGAGTCTTGTGGGTGAAATTGGACTCTTGACTATCAGCTAACCTTCTTGTTGATCTCAGTACGGTGGTTATAGCCCTTCTGACCAGCACGAGCTATAGTGTATGATACACGGGCCGGATGCCAGGCTCCAATACAGGCCACCTTCCTCAGACCCTTGTGAGTCTTCCTCGGAAGCTTCTTTGTGTGCCAGCGGCTTGTCACACCTATCCGCACAAAGAGCCCGAAATAACTATGTATCCGAGTATGTTTATTTCACAACAAGACCTTGGCCTGGAACAACTAGTCAGAGCATGTTTCCAACCTTTAAAGCCGTGACCCTTGGTGACTCCAATGATGTCAATCATCTCATCCTGGTAGAAGACGGCAGAGATGGGCACAGCCTGCTCCAGACGCTCCTTTGCCCAGTCCACCTTGTCCGAGATGCTTCCTCCATTTAGCTGCACCTCCATGATGTGGGCCTTTTTCTGGTTGATGGGCAGCAGTCGCATCTGGAAATGGAGAAGCCCGTAAACTGCAACTGAAAGGAGTCCAAAACATCTAGAAAGGATGCTTTTCTGGGTTTCTAAAAAGCCAGAAAGCATCTTGCTTTGAATTTATATGCTTATAAGATATCCCCAGCCCTGTCGTTTTATGATTAGATATATTATTCAGCATAAGATCAGGCACATTTTGATCTTATCCCCACTTCTGAAGCTGAAACCTGCCCAGAAAAATATAGATCCCAGCAACACTGTTAAGCGTTGAGATCTTGGCTGATCTTCATATTGTTTGCTGCCAAGATAAAGGTTTTCTGTTGGCAAAGCCTGGGCGAGCAGCCCAGTGCTGCCCTGGAAATTTATTTTTAAACTGTTATTTGAAACGGCACCCTCCAGAACTCCCCAGGGACAGAGCACCGTGGCCAGAGTTGTTTGTCTGTTGGCAGCCTGCTGATTTAGGATGTGGTAGATTTTCTTTCCATTGCATGTGATCAGGTAGACAACTCTAACACCTCTGGCCTTTTGCAGGGGGTGGACTCAAGAGATGGGGAGATATGTGGTGAATAGCTGCCAATCAATAGACCAGTGGAGTCTGACTGATGTGGGATGAGACAGCAATTGTTGTGTTTCTAAAACTGGATTGTGCTTTGAATTTAGCTGTAAACTGGCTGGCCTACCTGAGAGTGAATAATAACCCTGATCACTGAACAGTATTTCTTCATCTGAGCAAAATCCTTGTCCAGCTGTTTCTTTCCTGTCTCATCCTGCCACTTCTTACTGTACTTGGTGAAGGCCTTCTTCTTGCTCTTGGACCTGAAGCATAGCAAAAGCTCAGTTTAGATGTGAGAAACAACAAAACTGTGTGGTACATGCAGGGGAACAATGTATGATCACACACCAGTTTTTATAAAATCTGCGCTTGCACTCGTCACTGAGATGCTCGGCAAAGATGGTTTTGAGGGAACGCAAGCCACGGATAGTGTGAATGTATCCCACGACCCCCACCACAATGACTGGAGGAGTGTCAATGATGGTAACCGCCTCCACGTCCTCTCTCTTTGATTGCTCTGTGGGAGAAACATGGAAAATATTCACCTGCTGAGATCAGTATTCAGTAAAGCTCAATCAAGCTTAGCATTTTAACAGTAGATATGTGTGGCATTTGATGGTTATTAAACAATATACAGCACAGAAAAGCAACAATATGCAAAAGAAAAGAGAGTTGACCCCACCACATAGCAAAAATGACTAAAAACATTCAGTTCTCAACATCCTGTAACAATGTTATAATGTTTCATACTAGTGCTTCCAGAAGCTTAACTGCATTAAATCTGTACAGAACACAGTAGGGTACCATGTAACATTATCCTCCCCAAACAAACAGCGAGAATCTGTGCATCCATGCTGCACTAAGTCCAGTCGTACATACTGAGGCCAGTGCGGTGTATCTCCCTCAGCGTGTGGGTCATGCCAGCCTTGTATCCTAGGAAGGCAGTGAGGTGGACGGGTTGGCTGGGGTCATCTTTGGGCCACGTGCGCACCTTGCCCCTGTGCTTCTTGCTACGCCTGTGGGGCAGGAACCCCATGTGTCCATGGCGAGGTGCGTGGAATTTGCGATGAGACTGGAAAGGACGTAAGCCACACAGAGTCATTTTATTAAAATGAAACTCAGACATCCCCAATGGAAATGTAACCCAGGTGTATTACAAGGATTTTTACAATAATGCCACAAGAACTACTGTAGAAGAAGAAGAGACACATTAATCCTTGCCTGTACTCAGTGCCATAAAATGTTGTCCTCTGTCCTGTTTTTGGCCTAATTTCTGAACCTTCTTCAGATATTTAAATCAGGGCTTCCAAAAGTTTTAATAAAATGAAACAGGACGTCAAAAGATCATACTGTAACAGAGTCAAGCCCCTTAATCTTCAGGTACGTTGCCCTCCTGTCCAGGCCATGTTTGAACTTTCTGCGTTGATTTCTATGTCACATTTAATATGATTCAGAAATCCAACACAGGTCATATAAAAAATAAAAAATAAACTCAGACGATGGGATGCCACATAAAAAGAAGTCGTCATTTCAGTATTCCACGTGGTCTCCTCACAGGCAGCCATTACAAGACAACTTTTCAATCTCTTCCCTTATAAACCCAGATGGCCAAGCAAAGTGATAAACCACACACACATGCACACATGTAGAAGTCAAAACTGCAAATCACTGGATCCTTTATAGTAGAAAATAACCAAAAACATGAGGAGCACTGACCATGTCCGCTCACTGTCGAGTCGAGGGATAGAAAGAGAGAGGGAGCAGTGCTGATGTAAGGGTCATACGATGATACACTAAGGGCTCTAATTTGGTGTTTGGCCCAGTTGAGGAGCCGTATTTGCTTTCAAACAAGGTAATCTCTGCCAAGCTCTGACAGGAGGAGACAGGAGGAGGGAAGAGGGTAAACTCAAGAGGTCTGAGGTGGTGGGGAGGCCCAGTGTACAGGAACCACATAACCAAGAAAGGAGAGAGAATGGAAGAAGAAGGTTTTCATTGTCGTGAGGCCAACATCCACCTGGTCTGCTTTAGGATGGACACAGTCTCTTCTCTTTCTTTAAAGAAACATGTTTGAGGACAACCAGGATTACACATCATTGCAATCTGACGTGTTCACATTTAGAATATGTAGCTACATGACGCCACATTACATTGGACAGCAGGTTTTCTTGCCTTTGGAGTGATCTGTATCTTTCTCCAGAGTACTTCAGGAGGCACGCAAGACAGATGTGTCTACTGTTTCATCTTTGTAAGTGCTGCTTATCACAGTCTTTAAGCTCATTTTTAGGTTAAAGAAGCATTCTGTACCTTATACATAGGCAAACATGGCCACAAGTCTTGATTTTTGTATAACAACTTTGCATTTTCGGTAAAAAAAAATAAAAAATAAATAAATAAATACACTTTTTGCCTTTTAAATGCTTTTTAATGACACATTTTATGACATTTCAAGTGCCAGAAATTCTCACTGGCTTAGACTGCGCACAAGTGTTTAAAGGCTGTCAGCTCTGCACCACCACCTGCTGCATTTCCGTGGTGCAGCAGCTCCACCTGTGACCCTTACCCTTCGACCTTCATGTTTTAAAAACAACGTAATTGGGCTTGTATCAAGTTCCTCGTTGGGCATAATATTTGTACCGAATAATAATGTCATAATAAGCACAGTCTAGATGACATTAAGGTTTTACATTAATGACCTCTATTTCGCCGTTGCGCGGTGTCTTCTGCGCATGCGCCGGCCGAAAGGAGAGCTCGTCGAGGTCGAACTTGGTCTTGGGCAAAAACAAGGCAAAATGCCTTCAGACTTTGATAAAGGAGCATACCCGGAGCCTCCGCGGCAGACTCCGGCTGTGGACAAACAGACGGCACTGCCAAACCCAGCTCTGATCGTGTCTAAACTCTTCTATTACTCCGTGGACCTGCCTGTCACCACATTTAGAGGTAAACCGAGGCTAACTGGGCTAACGGGGCTAACAGGATCGCACAACAACACAGCTATCGGGAGCTGCGGGGTGCTGCGTTTAAACCGTATAACGATACTAGCACTGTTGTTTCTTTGCTAAATATCACACCAAGTCAGTCACAGCGCTCTGGTTTGTGGCAGTAATGGGCAGAGTTGGCTCCATTCATGGGCGTATCAAATAGCACAGTACAACCCACACGGTTCAACTGGGCCCTGAGCTAGTTTTCCTCTTCTCATCCAGGTGTGGTCGACAGCATCCGGAGTAACAACAAGTCCGTCTACTACCACCAGAAGTTCCGCCGTGTTCCTGACCTGACGGAGTGCCAGCAGGGAGATTATGTCTGCTACTATGAGGCTGAGATGCAGTGGAGGAGAGACTAGTGAGTAACGGGTCAAGATCAGACTGATTCTTCCAGGTGGACTTTTTTTTTTTGTGCCCAAGATGCTCAGAAGGTGATAATAAATATAAATAGGATACATACAATATGTAGATACCTAGTCAAATAAAACATACGTGCAGGCTGGGTTACCAGCTGTACAAGGTGGGCTCCAAGACCCTCAGGGCCCATCAAAAGCTCCAGTTTCACTTTGTGGTCATTTGATTAATCACAGTTTTGGAGGGCAACATCCACCACTACAGCACAATATCAACTGAGATAAGGGCCCTGTATTGTGGATTAGCCCCGTGTCAAAATCTAGTTGTACCGTCTTTACACACAGCAAACCCGAGGAAGGATAGTATTTGAGAAGTAGCTGCCATGTGTTTTCTGGAGGCAATTTTATCCATATTTTAGACAACTACGTGCTTCCTACTCTGTGGCATCATGACAATACCCCCATGCACAAAGCGAGATCCACAAAGAAATCATTTTCCCACTTTGGTATTGTAAAACTTGACTGGCCTGCACATGTACAAAAATGCATGCATAATTAGAAGGACTCAGTTGTGAATTCATACACCGGTAAATTTGCTGTAGTGGTCTGGGTGCCACCATCAGCTCTGGACCCGCTGTTCTTGTAGCCTCCCTGCAGAGTGTCACCCTGTGTTGTTGTCTTCACCCCTCAGCAAAGTGGACCAGGAGATTGTGAAGGTGATCCAGGAGCGTCTGAGGGCCTGCCAGCAGAGAGAAGGAGCCAGCTACCACCAGAACTGTGACAAGGAAATACAGCAGTTCAGCGAGGTTTCCAAGAACTTCCAGTCACGCTGTAAGTAATGTGCTGTTTGGAGCTTGGACACGTGTGGTGTAATAATCAAGAAATCGTACGTGTGTCATGTCACACAGCTGACAAGTACAACAGTGTGGAAAATGCTTAAGGGATGATTTACTAGTTCTACGGTGTGTCAGTCACTCAGTGTGCATTATTGAACAAATGCAACAAATATTGTAGTGCTGAAATAATTTATCAGTTGACAGAAATTTATTTGGCAACATTCTTTTAATAATTTCATCAATTAATCATTTAAGAAAGTAAAATGAAAAAATACATTGGTTCCAGCTTCTGAAATGTGAGAATTTGTTGCTTTTGGGAAATTGTGATGGGAATTTTTCTGACACTTTATAATGAAACTTATTTGTTGCATGGACACTGCCATCTTATTTATTGTCTCTTTTACTACCACTGAATGTGTTATATTCATGACCTGCCTCTTTCCAGATGGAGACCTGGGAGCGTATGCCAGTGGAAGGAAATGTCTAATGAAGCAAAGAGAACGGATGGCCGCTCAGGCCCAGAGTGCTTAAGAACAGTTCACTGCCATCTGTCCTGTGTAATAATTGTAAAATAAAATGTATGTGATAAATCATGTCCGAGTGTCTTTCCACCTGGCCTCAAAGTGACTTACACCCACCCATTTGTGACGGCGCACGCATGGATGTGTCATTGCTGGAATATTTATCCAAGTTGCATGCAGCAACATTATATTCTGAAGTGACGTTCCTGCACAATAAAGTTCTTATTGGGTCTTGCAAACAACCACATACCATTAACAGTTCTCCAACACATCAGCTGATTCCATTAACATACTCTAGTAGTAGGGGTCGTCAGATACTCGACCATTTGCATAGTGGCAACCTTTTGTATCTCTGAAAGACCATTGTGGACAGAATCAGTGAGCAGGACTGACATTTTTATATCCATATGGTCCGATTTTATGAATTAGGTCTTTCATTTGCCGAGTTAGCCAAAAACATAACGTGGTTATTTTAAGTTCTACACATCACCCACCTCTACCTGGTAGTGCTCATAGTACTGTACACTGCATTTTGCATATTGTAGTCACTTGTTCACATTTAAGATACAATACACATTAGAGGTGCCTCTTAATATGAAAGAACAACCCAGTTCTGTCATGAGTTCAGTAACAAGACGTACACATTAGGTGGTTTTTCAGAACGTTTATTCAACGATTCTCTGTATAAAACGTTTAGGAGGTAGCTGCCTGGACAGACTGTCCCCTCTGCACAGACACCCTGGTGTGTGTCTTGGCCAGATGGTCGGTGAACTCCTGGAATAAGAACAAAGTAGAATGTTGTTAATAATCCTCAAATGTTAAAAAAAAAAAAAAGAACATGAAATCAAGTCCGTGCCGTCTACTGTACCTGGTAGGGAGACTTGGTGAAGACAGTCTCCTTCCACAGATCAGGGGTCAGGTAGCTGTAAGTCTTGGAGATGGCGTCAAAGGTGGCCTTGGCTGAGGAGGAAATTAAGAGAAGCAATTACTGGATGCTTAAGATGGAGCTGCAAGCACATAATAGTGCTGCACTTTTGGATAAAATGTTGAGTACTGAAAAGGGGAACAGAGGAGACCACTGAAACGGTCTTTCTGCCGTGCATTACAATACTCGTTTCTTTCTCTCCTGATAACGACAACGACACCAGTGCAGAGGTGAAGCTGGGCAGAGCAAGGAGAAAACCAGATACATTAAACCGATTAAGACTCGCAACCATCAGAAGAATCTTACCAAAGTTGCCAAGGGTGGCGGTGCAGCCCCTGGCAGAGGTGTAGCAGTCGTCGATACCGGCCATCATGAGCAGCTTCTTGGGCACAGGGGCGGACACGATGCCAGTACCACGGGGGGCAGGGATGAGACGCACCAGGACAGAGCCACAGCGGCCCGTCACCTTGCAGGGCACGGTGTGGGGCTTGCCGATCTTGTTACCCCAATAACCCCTCCTGACGGGGACAATGGACAGCTTGGCCAGGATGATGGCCCCACGGATGGCTGTGGCCACCTCTTTGGAGCACTTCACCCCCAGACCCACATGGCCATTGTAATCACCAATGGCAACAAAGGCCTGTAAACCAAACCACAGGACGAGAATGTCACATCTGGACCACCAGCAGCACTATGGGACGATAACGGATAAAATACGGCCTTTATTACAGAGTTGGTGACAACTCACCTTGAACCTGGTGCGCTGACCAGCCCTGGTCTGCTTCTGGACAGGCATGATCTTGAGCACTTCATCCTTCAGACCAGAACCCAGGAAGAAGTCGATGATCTCAGACTCCTGAAGGACAAAAACCAAACAGATGTGAGCATTAGATGAGGATCCACTGCAGCTATAAAATTAGAATATCTTGTGTGCTTGCTGTTCAATCAATGCATCCATTCTGATCTTTGAGACTTTGCAGTTTCCTCAACACCAAGACCTTAAGTTAGGGGTCTGTAGGCATGCGGTGCAGCAACCCAGAACGTGGCATTACGCTATAATACTGCATCAAACATAAGGTGCTGCATGCATATTCATGCAGTCCTGTTACACAAGATACTGACCCCAGTTTGTGCCTTGCATGCATCATTACATTAAAATCGCCAGCCAAGTCACTTAGGAAATAAATCTGACAATCTTTGAGAAACCAGTCGTCAATTCTTCCTTTATTCATCTTCATACACAACAACACGTTCATATTTTTTCTAATGTTGGACAAAATAAGACGTCTGTAATTTTCAGCTACCATCAAACAGGTCAGGGTCAACCCATCAGAGGAACTGACGCTTAGCTCTTTGACTTGAATGTGACGAAGAAACATGAGGCAACACTCGAGGCTGGAAACACACAAAATGGTATCGAGCTTCTATAAATGAATAGGCGACCGCTGAGACAGACCTGCCCTCCCACCCCTAAGAGAAGACGTTTATTTAATACCGGCAGCCACATACATCACTGTGGTCACCCTCACATACAGCTTACCTTGATGGGCAGAGAGTACAGGTAGATCTCCTCCAGGGACTTGATCTTCATGTCCTTAACCAGGCGGCCCAGCTTGGTGACTGGCACCCACTAACAGAAGACACAACATCCGTCATAGGCTGCTCATCAACTTTGACCAGATAATCGTTTAAAAAAAACCCACTTGTGAGTCTGAAACTCACTTCCTTGTCCTCGGACTTGCCGCCCCGGGCACCACGGCCCCTGCCGCGGCCTCTGCCGCGTCCACGGCCCCTGCCGCGGCCACCTGCGCCGAAACCTCCGCGAAAACCTCCTCTACCACCGGCGTCGTCCGCCATTTGCTGCGGGACAAGACACAGACCGTAATTGACATGTAAAAAGCGATAGAGCGCTTAAATCAGCGAGCATCTGTGTAGCCATTTCATCTCAGGAAGGCCAGCACGGCCGCCATGTTAACGTTACACATTTTAGACCTTCTTTCAATGTTTACAAATATCTCCAACTCTGCCTCATTGTCCTCGAAAATATGAGCAGGGTTTTGAAACACTATGTTCGGGTGTAATTTCGTCGGTATAATCAACGTGCTCGGCAGAACGATGTGTAAGATAAAGAAAGATTTTGATCGGAGTGAACGACTCCGAGTCCCACTTACGTGATCAGTGTAACAGGAAGAAGAACCGTGAGAAGTCCCGCCGGGCTTTATGTAGGGGTGTTATCGCGATATTTCCTCCAACAGAAAACGTGCTGACCACACTGCCCCTAGCGGCAGAATGAACCTGAATGATTTGAGTTAGAGGTCGGTATCGATTATAGCTTATATTTTCCTGATAAACATGGTACTATTTTATGGCAATATTTAAAACAAACAAACAAACAAACAAAAAAAACTAGTCATTACCACAGAAGCTCCCTTACAATAAAAAGCTCTGCACAAAAAAAAATGTTTTACTTTGTCCTTGATATATTCTATAATTATATAGCTTTTATGTATTTATTCTGTATGCAGTCACATGCCTACTTAATGCTCACTGATAGTTCTCTGTTTTGCATTATTCAGCAAAGGTGTTTAAAAATAAAACCTGACCTTTAACCTCATGGTTTATTTTTTTTGTTGGACAGATGCATTAGTGTGTTAATCCTCATTCGTCACCTGCCAACAAAAGATTCAGTCTGCACTCTTCTCTTGAATGCTTTATTTACAAAATAGATGAAACTTCAGCAGAAAATTGTTACAAAGTCACTCATTTTAACCTACATATTCAAAAAAAAAAAAAACACCTTCAAAGAAATGAACACATGCAGAAATTATACACAGCAGTAGCCAACCAGCAGCTGTGAGTGACTCGTCCCTCAGCAGTTGCTGTTGTTGCTACTTGGAGTCCCGCCAGAGGAGCTGCCACTGCTCTCTCCTGGGTCCTCCTCTTCTACCTCATGCAGGTCGTCCATCACCTCCAGGCTCTCGCAGATCAGCCCTATCTGCCTCTTCATGTGGGCCATGGTGCTCTGCATCCTCCTCATCTTCCTCTGCAGGGCGGTGGCGATGGCCCTGTGGTTCCTCTGTCTGGCTTCATACTCCTGCCTCAGTTGCTTGTAGCAGTTGTGCTGAGCCTGGGTGCGGTGGGAGAGTATCATCCCACAGCCCATGTGGCAGGGCTGGCGCCAGTGTTCGCAGTGGCGTGCGTGGGTGTCCAGGTCCCTGCGGAGGAGCTGCGCCCGGCAGCCCTGGTAGGGACAGGGGATGAGCTCGTACAGGCAGCTCATGCTGTGGCAGTACTGCTCCGAGAGGGGGAAGGTCTCTGCACAACCACGGATCTCATTCTTACACTGTAGGAGGCCAGATACAGAGAAATACAATCAATACAATCAATAGCTGAAAAAGACATGGTTCACATACTGTATGCCTGCAACATGGAGGGAAATCCTCCTCAGCTAGAAGCACTGGTGGTTGACTTTATTATTAAAGTAGAGGTGAGTTTACAACTGCTGGAGGAAGTATGCAGATAATTCACTGAAGTAAAAGTATGTATATAAACAATGCAAGTATTATTAGCAACACTGAAGTATCAAAAGTAAATGTACAAGAAAAATGGCCCCTGTGAGTGTTATGCTATTATATATTAAAGGCCAATTATTGGAGTATTATTACCGATACATTAATGTGTAAGTAGCATTTAGATGGCTGACATAAACACCCAGGACCAAAATCTACAGTGGACCCTTTTACTGAACCCCTCCCCAGAGCTTAAAGACTAGATAGTGCAGAGCTTAGGCTTAGGCCTCGTTATTGTTTTTGTTTGGTCCTCCTTTTTCTCCCAAAGAAGAGTTGTCATAATTACAACACATAGCTTTTAATTTACGTGCAAATGTACAACTTCTATTTTCCATTTCCTACCTTGGTCTTCATGCGTCCAATAGATTTGCTCAGCTTGAACATGACAAAGATCAAGCTCGGGTTAACAGGCTTCCTGCAGCATGGGCAGGTCTCCTGCCTATAGACGATAAACAACGGTTAGTCCTGTTCATCTGCATGGACCAGACATTCATAACAGTCCAATACCGTACAATTTTACAGTATTCTTGTCCAGTGGTATTGATCCATGTTATGCTCAGTACCTCTTCAGCCACTGTAAGATGCATTTCTTGCAGAAGATGTGGTGGCATGCAGCTCTTACTGGACACCTGAGGACCCCCTGGCATATGGTGCAGATCAGATCGTAGTCTGGAGTGTCCACAAACAGCTCCACATCATAGCCCCCACTCTGTGTTGACACCTCTGGGTCTGCCTGGATGTGGCCAATATAAATACTACTTTATTCTGGGTAATCATTATCATATATTTTAGGAAGACATTTAAGGACAGAGTTGTGTCAGCTGAGGAGATGGACAGACTGTGACCCCCTTATGTACCCACAGGTGAGTATTTTCTCTGCCTACAATAGGTCATAGTGTTTTCAACATAAAGGCAAGAGATGACAAAACAGAATTGTTCTGGAAAGTCATGTGACTGATTACATGATAACAAGGTGTTATCCTTCTGCCAAAACTCTTTCCCCCCCATTAAACAGACGGGATAATTACAAAAAAACGCTTATAAACACACGATGTTTGGCATCATTTCATCAATCGCATTTTTAATTAATTCAAATGTTTAATTAAAAAAATACAACGATACTCATACAAGACAATATATTTTTAAGGGAAAACACACTTCAGAGGTCACCAAAGATATTAGAAAAGTATTAAGGCTGTATGTGTAATAGTTTCAGAATTGACCGCGAGCATCCGTTAATAAAACTGAGAAATAAAATGTAGATTTAAAAAACAAATAAACAGAAGCTGCCGTCTACTCACCATAATAATCTCTTGTCCTCACCGTGTTTCCATTCCCGGCACATGTCACACAGGGAACACACACCCGCCTTATCAACGCGTTACACACACGTGAAGGTTCCTGACCTAACATGAAGGAGGTGTGTGTGTGTGTGTGTGTGTGTGCGCGCGCGGACAAATGAAAACAGAAAAGTATGAAAACGAAGGCAGATAATGGCGCTCATTGTGGAGCCCGTCCTTTCCCCGCTGTTCTCGCACCAGAGCGGCTGCGTCTTTTGTTGTGAGCCTCGGGCGACAAAATGTAAAAGTCAAAGTTAATTACGAGACTCCGACGACCGCGTGTTGCTTATAAACGTTAAATCGTCCCAAAAAAAACGACCAGTAAACGCGATTTTCTACCCGTTCACCACGTTGACGCGAGGCTTGACGTCTGGCCAATCACAGCTCGGTGCGCCCGTGACGACGTGCAACGGGTGCGACTCGGCCATCAGCGTGCGGGACGGATGTGTTGACTTTGGCCAACGCGTGAAGCGAGGAATAAGTACATTCACGTCACCACAGCTGCCGAAAACATTTAGGTTTTGGCGTTTGTCGCGGACGAGATGGCAAACACCAATCTTCGTTTCAAAACAAAGTAAGTTTTTTGACGCGCGGCACGTGCGGGCCCGCAAACCTTGCTAGCCGGCTAACGCAAGCTAGGCTAAAGTGTTGTCGTTCAGAGTTGCCGCGATTTACAGTCCTGCTCCTGCTGTCCCCTTTCAGTTATGTCGTCTCCAGCAAGATTGAGCCGTTTTACAAAGGAGGAAAAGTGCAGGTGAGTGTCCGTGTTGCTAAAACCAGTGTGCAGTCATGACCCGTCGTGCCGGCGTGAAATGGCATTGATTCAGGGTTTTCTGCACTGCCGTAAAGGTGCGGGACGTGAGAGGGACACATTAAACCCAGAATGGTCGAAAGCGACGCAGCAGAGACCGAAACAACCCGACTTTAGTCCAAAAACCGACTTTGCAAACCTTCTCCAGAGTAGCACCAACTAGGACGAGTAACATGATTTTGTCTGTTTTTCAGATCAGCAAAGATGAGAAGTACATCTTTTGCACCTGTGGATCCCGTGTCAGTGTGTTGGAGATCAGCTCGGGGAAGATGGTCCGCAGCGTTGAGCACGTGAGTCCTCTTGTATGTTACTGCGGTGTTTGCATGTCTACTCATGCCCAGCAGAACGGAGCTTGTGTTGTGGGTTCTTGTTCCTTTGTTTTCTATGGTGCCAAGAATAATAAAAATACATGGGAAATTTGAAAGTGTAAGCTTATCGTTGTATTTACAGCTTCTGTGTGATAGTTGGGATTTTATAGTTGTGTGTTATTTAACGTACCCCTTCTAATAATGTCAAATTAAAGTGTCCTGACCTCTGGTATCATTTTGTACCCTTCGATCATCCTGAGATCCTTTCCGTCTTGTCTGTCAATGTTGTGATTACAGGATGACCAAGAGGACATCACGTCTTTCGCACTCAGCGGTGATGATGAGGTAAGACAAACACTTAAACCACCTCTCATTACTTCAGTCAAACGTCACGGTGTGAATTCATCATACTGGCCTGTGAAAGGGTATTTAGTCTTTGTGTATGTCTCTGCTCTGTGTCCCACCACAGCTGCTGGTAACGGCTAGTAGAGCTCTGCTGCTGAAGCAGTGGGACTGGAGGCAAGCTCAGTGTACTCGCTCCTGGAGGGCCATTCACACTGTTCCTGTAGCCAGTATGACCTTTGACTCCACCTCTACTCTCCTGGCCACAGGTCAGCAATTACAGGGTTAATTGTGTCTTTTTGTGTCCCGTGTTTCTGCCCGATCTTCGCTACATAGACATTGTACAGTTTGCAGAGTTTGTCCTCTTGTTGTCTCGCAGGTGGCTGTGATGGCACTATAAAGCTTTGGGATGTGGTGAAGCAGTACTGCACCCACAACCTTAAAGGGTCACCCGGCGTTGTACAGTAAGTTCAGATATCTATCAACTAGAGATGCTTTGAATCACATGTATGTACAGAAGTTGTTTCTTTGTTCAAAACAGTTTAAAAAAGACAAGATTAGTGCGTCATTCCTGTTTGTTTTTTTTACTTTGAAATACATAGAACTTGTTTTTCTACAAAACCTTTTTTTTTCATTTAACAAAAGAAGCCACATTTCTACAGTTACACATTGTCTAAACACAAGCAATACTGCCATTTTTTTCTTGATAAATTGGCAACATTTTGATTTAAATCAGACAGGATTTGATTCATGAATAGGTCAACAAGATTACATATCTGACTAGGCATTCGATGCCAACTCACTGGACCTTTTTCGATACTGTGTCCTACGGATACATTTCAGTCAGTACTAAAAACGTTTAGAGGTTCAATACACAAATAACTAAATTCAGTAAAAAATTAAATGTCCTTTGTGTATCTTTGCAGCCTGGTCCAGTTCCACCCAGACATCAGCAGGCTGCAGCTCTTCTCCTCGTCTCTGGACTGCGGCATTCGGCTGTGGGACCTGCGCTCCAGTCAGTGTGTGTGTGTGCTGCAGAGCCACTACAGCGCTGTCACCTCCCTCAGCTTCAGCTCCGATGGTGGCACCATGGTCAGGTACGGATGGGCTGTTGTCTTAAATCAAACTACTGTTTTTAGGGTGTTTCTAATGCTGTGTGTTTTAAAATGTGTGTAATTGTGTGCTGATCTTTATTTGTAGCTCTGGCAGAGACAAGATCTGTACAGTGTGGGACCTGAAGACTCGGAAAGCCACGAGAACTGTTCCGATCTATGAGGTAAGACTGTGGAATCTCTTATTTGAATTACAAAGAATAATAAAAACAAATCTTTTTGAACTCTTCACGTGTGGAAAATTACTGCAGCTTGAATTCTGTGTGTGTTGTCTTTGTCTCCAGGCTGTGGAGGGCGTTGTGCTTCTGCCTGAGAATGAGGACTTCTCTCAGATTGGAGTGAAGAGCAAAGACTTGCATTTCATCACAGCTGGCAGCAAAGGTTCGGCTCTTGAACTGTCCCGATCGTCTAATCTGTGCTGGCGTGCACGAGTCCAGATTTTGTGGACAGCAGTTCCTCAGAGCTTTGCTTTAAATGTCTCTGTCACTCACCTCTCCTCCCTTCCTCACTTGTAGGTGTATTGAGAGTGTGGGAGGCCAGCACGGCGCGATGTGTCTACACCCAGACCCTCCACTCCACCCTCACTGTCTCTGAGAAGGAGGAGGAGGAAGAGAAGGACGACGACCCCCGCAGTCTTACATATCTCCTTCACCTGCCCGCCTCCTCCAGACTGGCCGCAGTCACAGCAGAACACAACATACTGCTCTACCAGCTGCCTGGTCTCACCACACAGCAGCAGGTGGGATATTTAGATCCAGTACTGACCAAAACATCTGCTAGTATATTATTGCATAATTTCTTTACAGGATTTTACATATACATTGACAGTAGGTTCAAGTTTAAGTTCAAATTAATTATTGGCATTACATATCTTGGTTTAATACAGGTTTATGTGTATATCTTTACTGCTGCATTTGTTGCCAAATAGGTTATTAAACTGTTTAGCAGTTGAGGGTGAGAATTTATGACTTTGTCTTTTATGGGTTAATTGAAGAGAAAAGTAAGACATTTCTTTGCACAGTATTAAAGGCAACTTGTGTAACGTCAAGCTAGAGACCCCAGAAACCCAGGTCTGGTTTCATTGTCATTTATGCAGACTTAATGGACACTCTCTTCCTGTGTCCGCCCTCTCACAGTTTGTGGGCTACAATGACGAGGTGCTGGACGTGAAGTTTCTGGGTAAAGGCGACAGCCACATCGTGGTGGCCACCAACAGCTCCCAGCTGAAGGTGTTTGAGCTGCTCACCAACAGCTGCCAGATCCTGTACGGACACACAGGTGAGTCACCAGCAGAGGGCAGCATGTGTACACGTATATCTACCTGTGAAACACACAGCAGTATGTTTATTTGTTCACGAGAGGGCAGAAAGTTTCCACAGTGCTACAGTGAGTTTGTGTTGCCCCACAGAGGCAAACTGCACCACTGAAATAGTGTAATGTGGGTAATATAGCCATTCTTAAGTCTATTTTTGCAACATTTACTGTAGTTTCTAAAAGCTGCAGAAGATTTGCCATGACTTGGAGAAACCTGGGGAAATTAAAATCTTACTACAGCTATAGATATATTACTACACTGGTAATAAGGAGCAGTCTTTGAGGAAAAGAATTGACTGCTTAAGGTCAAATAAATAATAATAACCTTTATACGTAGAGAATGTAACTAACAAACTTACAAATGTGCTTTACACAGAATAACTAATGAAACACAAAAGATATTTAAATAAATTAAGAATTATGTGAAAATAAGAGTATACATTGATTGAAATAATATAAATCTTTTATAAAACGGGTACCAGAAGCATAAATGTAAAAGACAGGTTGCATAAGCCATGGCAGGATTAGTGAAAATAAAAGCTGTAATTAGATGAACCAGAATCCAAAGAATTCAGGTCTGGCTCAATCAGGTTATCTCAGCTTAGATAACTAGAAAAGTGACTTGCTGAGCAGGTCGGATAGATGTTCATCTACTCAGACACTCACTGCTTTTTTTTTATCGGTTTGTCTTCTACAGAGACTGTCCTCTCACTGGACGTGTTCAAAAAGGGTTTTCTCTTTGCAAGCTGTGCAAAGGTGAGCACACGTCTTTGCACATCATCCAGCGACACTGCACACAGCCTAACAAAATAAACAAAGGAAACAATGATTATACACCCTGAGCTCTGTTGAGGCATTCGGCACACGTACGCTTTCCATTGTCAACACAAACCCACAAATGTCAACACGTCTGCTGTTCTATAAGTAGAGACACTATTAAACCACATTGTAGCCAACAGTAATATTGTGCATGTATGTTGTGTGTTTGCCTTTAGGACAGGTCAGTGCGTGTGTGGCAGATGGACAGTGACAGCGGTCAGGTGCACTGTGTGGCCGTCGGCTCCAGCCACGCTAACGCCGTGGGCTCCGTCACCTGCTCCAGGTAACACTTCCCGCAGTCACACGCGTTTCAGATGAAGAGTTGGGTGCTAAATGTTCCCAAAAAAAAGAGGGAACTTGTTCTTAAATGAAAATAAATCGGTGAGAGTGTGTGACAGACATCTTTGTTTGTGTCCAGGGTGAAAGCGTCTTTCGTAGTGTCTGGCAGTCAGGACTGCACCGTGAAGGTGTGGGATCTGCCAGCAGACTTGTCTACGACGGGGACAGACGTACATCAGCTGACCGTTCGCGCCACTGAGAAGGCACATGATAAGGTAAAATGTGTTAGCAGCATCTAAACTTCCCGCAAAAGATTGCTTCTAATGCATTTATCCTTTATGCCACGTGACAGTGGTCCCTGTCCAGATGTGAGCCCAGGACATCAGAGGAAACAGCTGTGCGTTCAGTTAGCCGCAAAATTAAATTAAGACCAATTCCTGACAAGTGCAGCGACAAGGTGCGTCAGGGCGTGTCTACAGATTTTTCAGACAGGAAACACTTTTTGAAATGTTGAACTATGAGCATCAAGCTGTTAACCTTCAACTTTTAAAGTAACACTCGGTGTAACGTAACTTTCAGTCGGCTCCAGCTGTTTATGGTTTCTCATTTGTTAAATCCTTGTGCAGCTGGTTACACGTGTTTTCATCGCTATGTCTTCATGTTTATGTTGTCGGAGAACTACACGAGTGTAAAATAATACAGTCAGCATCGGTTAACATATGTGCATTCACATAGTCGTTTGAGAACAGAAGCATGTGTCACTGTGATTGTCTTTACTGAAAATACAAACAAGCGATCACGGAAATTCAGAGGTGACCCTACAAAGCATCAGAGGGTCTGTCTTTGCATCTTTTGTCCATCAAAAGAGGTACGAGACACTTAAACACTAATATATAATTATGGCTTTCCAGAGTTCCTTGTTATTTGCATTATCACTACTCTTTGAAAACTTTCCAGTAATTTGATCACATTACTGCATTGTTTTCTCCAATGGGGGAAAAAAAAAAAGGTGTCACTATCTGTCATAACATGTTTCTGACTCACATATAGCTCAGCTAATCTCCTTTTTTTCTGGGGAACAGTGGAGGGAAAGTCATTGTTTACATTCACACAAGAAACATGGTAAAGTCGGGTGAAATCAGGTTATGACTTTTTGTTTTTGACTGATGCGGGTCAGAGAAACGGGGTTCTCACAATGTCTTGAAATATTGGAAAATACTTAATTTTAACTGTTGTGTTTTCAAGGTTAGGAAAATGCTTGAATTCAAATATACTCCTTGGTTTGAGGAAAGTTCTTGTTTTCACTCATCATTCATAGCTTGATAAGTCCTCTGTTGATCCCTTACTTTGGAAATTAGCAAGCATTAAATATATCATGATTAAAACATACATTCAAAGTGAATATGAACGGCTGGTAAAACAAACAAAGTCACAATATACATTGATTGCTGTGGGTGTAAAGGAATTCTGTAATCTTTATTTTTCGCAGTGGTATTTATAGTAACAATTTAGATGTGATGATGCAGGCTTCGAGAGTCTGGAAATTTTTGGTTTAGGTACCCTGAAAGTGCTTGAATTTTACTCTTAAAAAGCAGTACGAACCCTGGAGAAAAGACTCTGTATTGAGAGAGCTCAGTTTTTTCCCCACAGTGCAAATGTGTCTGAATTTCACAAGTAGTTCAGCAGTGGCCACTTCTAGAAGCTTCTATCCTTCATTTTAGTGTCAGTTTCAGTTTTAGTCTGAAGCTTTCCCACACACAACATACAACTTACTTTCCTTGTCTGAAACCTGTTATGCAAACCTGACACTTTATACTTTTACTCCACTACATTTATCTGACAGCTGTATTTCTTTACAGATTTTACGTACAAAACATATGAAGAACCTTTAAAATATCATGCATTGTAAAATATTACCCTACCCAGCAGTGTATAAAATTTGAGCTTAATCGATTAGTTGATTAGTCAATTATCAAAAAAGAAAAAAATCAATCAGCGTTTTGATAAGTCATTCATTGTAATTTTAAGCAATTTTTCACGCAGAAATGCCAAACATTTCATGGTTTCAACTTCTCAAATGTGAGGATTTGCAGCTTTTCTTTGTCTTAAATGACAGTAAACTGAATAATTTTGAGTTTTTAGACTTTTTTCTTTTTTTTTTCTTTTACGTCTGACAAACCAAACAATCTATTAATCAAGAAAATTATCAGCATACTAATCCATAATGAAAATAATCATTTGTTGCCTATATATAAAAAATAAAAATAAAACTCTGCTTAAACATTAATGCATCAGTAATAATAATCTAATGATTTACTATATAATAGTATACATAGTTTATCATTAGAAATACTATTTACACTCACAGGGGCCATTTCTCTGCATTGAGTACTTTTACTCTGGATACTTTAAGTACATTTTCCTGATAATACTGACATATTTTTACTTAAGTAACATTTTCAATGCAGGACTTTCACTGAAACTGTGTCCGTGTTAATTACAGTTTGTCTAATCTCACCATTACACGAGCAGGTTTTTTGTTTAAATGACATTTAATAATAACTAACTGTAACCCGGTTACTTAAATGCATGTAAGCACACAGTCGTTCTTAGAATCGTAGAGGGAAAGTTGATGAGACAGGTTGAGGGGGAAACATTTAAAGAGTAAATTATAACACTACATCAAAAAATAATTCCAAGACTGCACAAACTGTTCATATATAATAGTGTAACAACTCTTCTGAGTGTAGAATTTTCCCTTTAAAATGCCAGCTTACATGCAGATATTAATCATAGCAGTATGCTTTTGATAGGATTATTTACAGGTGAGTCAGTCTCCAGGTCTATGTAAGCTGATTCTTCTAAGGAAGTGCAGAAAACCTGCTGACCGCTTGCTCACTAGTGGAACTGATTACGCTTAGCAAGTTACTGGAATGTAAGATATCGCCCTAATTTCCTGCTACACGTACGCCTGACTCAAGATGTCCATCAGCAGTACCTGGTTACTTAATTTGTCTTTTGTTGTCCTGTTTCCAAGGAAATGGCAGATTTAAACACAATGTAAGACATGACAACCAAGTAAGGGGACACTGGAGGCAGTGAGAGGTTTCTCTTTTGGACAAAATGTGATTTATACCTTCACATTCTTTTTCTGTCCTACGCCCCCACCTTTTTTCCATCTCGTTTCTCGGCAATGACTCCTTTTTTCGATTGAATTTCCTCCTTCAAACTTGAATTTACTAAAATCTATGTAATAAAAAAAAGTTCATCTTCATTTCTCCATCTCACTCCCTCTCCCTCCAGGATGTAAACAGTGTGGCGGTGTCGCCCAACGACAAGCTGCTGGCTTCGGGCTCCCAGGACCGCACGGCCAAGCTGTGGTCGCTGGCGGGGGAGGGGAACGTGGGCATGCTGGGGGTGTTTAGGGGCCACCGTCGCGGCGTCTGGGCCGTCTGCTTCTCTTCCGTCGACCAGGTGCTGGCCACGTCCTCTGCAGACGGCACCACCAAACTGTGGAGCCTGCAAGACTTCAGCTGCCTCAAGGTGAGATTATGTGTGCATGTGTATAATATCACAGAATATGAAACACGATACATACATTATGTACAGTAATTTATCTTATCAGTGTCCTATTTTTGAAATGATTATTTTTTTTACTCTCAATTTCTGAAGACGTTCGAGGGTCACGATGCCTCCGTTCTGAAGGTCGTCTTTGTGAGCCGAGGCACTCAGCTGCTCACCAGGTAACCCCACCTACCTCTCATGCAAAGCTTTTCTCCGTAAAAGTACACTTTCAAATATTATCATCTTTTCTTCTTCATTGTTGAAAACTCTACGCAGAGTCAGTTAGTTCAATAGCTGTGCATCAGAACAGCTGAGCTCAAAAACCCTCATGTCTTTTTTTTTTAATCATGTCATCTCAGATGTCTGATTGTCATCATCCATTTCCGAGACTCTTAACCATCATGATTTGTCGTGGTTGCTTGCTAGTAAGATTGAAGAATGTGAAATAAAAGCGGTTTTAAAAACAAATCTGCGGGCTCAAGTGGCCTGTTCACGCCCCATTAGAAGAAATGAAAGCAATTTTTAACAGGAAAATTATATGAAATGTCCAGTGTGGTAGGAAAAGAACTGACAAATAAACAATAGCTGTGTCCCAAATCCATACTACTTTTATACAGGATATACTAGTATATACTTATCTTTATAGTATATTGTTTTGTTCAGTTAGTATAGAGGAAATCTAAATATTTTAGTTTTATATTAAAATTAAATTATATTACTAAAAATTAAAAAGTCTGTCACAAGTTCTGAGAGCCCAAGATAACATTTTTAAATGCCTTGTTTTGTCTGACAGTCCAAAAGTCCAAAACAGTCCAAAAGTCAAAGATATTCAGTTCAAAATGATATAAAACGCAGAAAAGCAGCAAAGCTTCTCACTTTAGAGGCTCGAACCAGAGAATATTTGCCATTTTTGCTTGATCAAATGATTTTAGCGATTATTTGATACATCAAAATTGTTGCAGACAAATTTTCTGTCGATCAGCTAAGCGATTAATCGATTAATAGTCTCTGCCTCATTTTGAGTTGACTTTGTTTGGTCACTTCTCCAGCGTGAACACACTCGTTAGAATTAGCATGCAGCGTGGACGTAAAATGTATCTGCTTGTCGCTCATGTTAGGGTGTTTAAATAAAAACTGTCGACACACAGTTGTAGCTCATCCCTCCCAAACCGTGCTCTGTCCTCAGTGGCTCAGATGGTTTAGTAAAGCTGTGGACCATAAAGACCAATGAGTGTGTGAAGACGCTGGACGCCCACCAGGACAAAGTGTGGGGTCTCCACGCCACCCGCAAAGATGACAAGATGGTGACCGGCTCAGCAGACTCCAACATCACCGTGTGGGAGGTCAGTGTGTTTTTCCTGTCTTGTCATTAGTGTTGCTTTTTTTTTCTCTCTCTAACTTTACATAAATGTCCTGGCAGGATGCAACAGTTTGACAAGTGTTCTTTGGATGCAGTTGAATGGCATTCTGGGAAATAAATCACAAAATAAAAGTAATTAAAGTGAAATAAGGATTAAAATAGACGTGTCAGGTTGAGGAAAGAATGGTATGGCACAGCTTAAAGTTGCTTTGAAAGAACTAGTTTGGACATTTGTACACAAGAACGTGGGATTTGTTATTTAACAACTCAGAATTCAGTATATTTCAAAACAATGTTTGGTATTCACTTGACAGTGCACCCAGTGCTTGTTTGGTCAGTATTTCAGGTATCTAACCTGCTGGAGGACCCTTTAGTGAAACATTCAGTCCACATCTTATCTAGCTGGTTATGTTTAGCCGACCTTTCACCCTAACTGACCTCTCTCTTCTCATTGCGGGAAAAAAGCAGGAATTTCCTCTGCAGGGATCAACAGACAATCACAGAAAAATGTTTGTCTTTTGTCCAATGCTAGGATGTGACTGAAGTGGAGCTGGCAGAGGAACAGGCCAAGCAGGAGGATCAGATACTCAAGTGAGTTACGCACAACATTGTCTTTCAGACAAACTGATCACAGAGTAGGGGGACGTCATGGTCAGAGATGCTGGAGGAATCACTCCACCCCAGACCTGACTTTGGTCCACCTTCCCCCTTGTAGCGCCACCTTGTCTGTTTGTCCATCGTCTGATAAATAAACGGAGACTGTGTCAGGCTAAGGTGGACCTCACTGGGTCACAGGTGAAGCCTGGCAAAGGTCAGGGCCGTATGTGTGTCTCGAGTGTGTGCTTTGGTATTCTGAGGGGATTTCAGGTGTGTGTTTAATGTGTCTATATGTTTGCTCACTGATGCGTGCATTCATGCACTCAGACATATGTGTTCATTTTGACGCCAGTCTGAGTAACCAATCAGTTATTATCACACAGAAGAGACTAATTATTATATAATAGAAATAGGTTTCTGCAATAGATCCGTCTTAGATTAAAAGATGCACGCAGCTGGGCCGCCTTGCTGTAGTGAAATAAATTAGGATGAACTTTTCCTGTTGCTGCGGTTACTTCATTGAGATAATCTCAAAGTTTGTCTCTTTTATAATCCCATCAAAAAAAACTGAACTTCTAAACTAAAACTTCTTCCATCCAGACTCTTGCTCATCAAAACAATGACAAAAAACCAAAGTTTACGTACATTTGACTTTGTGTGTTTTATGCGAAAGTTGTGATGTACCACAGCTACAGGACCTATACCTGCAGTTAATGTGATTGATGTATTCATCTGTCAAACCTTATGAATGTGTTGCTATTCAATTTCTCTCCATCGTCGAGGAACTACATATTTGGTTTTAATATTCAATTTTTGGGTCATTACACTAGCTAATTTGCAGTAAACATTGAGGATCTTTATACAAATATTTACATATATATATATTTTTTAAATGCATACGGGTGCATGTGCATGTCTGTGTATGAACGTGTGTTTCTTGTGTCTGAAGGCAGCAGGAGTTGTCCAACCTGCTCCATGAGAAGAAGTATCTGAAGGCGCTGGGTCTTGCCATCTCTCTGGACCAGCCTCACACTGTGCTCAATGTGATCAAAGGTACTTTGTGCTGCAACGCTTTTCCACTCTTAATTTGGGGCATTTATGACTACATTGACCAGTGGCCACTGAAGAGCTGACAGGAAATGAGGAGAAAGAGACGAGTTCAGATGTTGCGAGTAAAGTCAGCCCCTTAAACCCGTAGGCTGCCAGGATGCCCCTATTATACACGGTGTACACACGGTTTTCAGTTCATTCTGTAGTGTTCGTCCCTCTTAGGACACTTTATCTCCTCTGCAGACATTGCATCTCTGTCCGTCATTGTTTCACCTGTTATCACCGGTTATCATGACGAGCCATCGTCTTGTCAGTCTGTCATCTCTCGTCACTTCAAGAGTTGAGTCACCCGAGCATTGATGCATGCAGGGCATACCGCTCTGTCAAAGGATGGGCCTGTGACCGTGAAAACAGAAAGCCACCTGTATCGGTACATGTGTGTCCAACAAATGCATTCTTAGTTCTGTAATGATGATAATGCCAAGTGGTTTCCAGTCTTGCTAGTCATATATACAGTTTTGCTGTTGTTTATATTACAGTTGCCACACCCCAGTGTTTTTGTTTTATTAGTTTGACTCAAAAATACTATTGTTTATAATGTGGGTGATTACGAACAGGTTCCTGCATAGTGTCTTCACAAGGTATCCAACCCCACTGACCTTTTCTGACCTGCAGTAGTGCAGTAATGTAATTCTGTGAATACACTGTTCAAGACTAACTTATTGAGAGATGTTGACTTTAAAAGGAAGGTGTTTCAGTGGCACCAGATGAGACTGTGGCATTGCTACTCCAAAGGCATCTCTTTCCTTTTCTGTGAAATAACACGAACCAAATGAACAAAAAAAAAAATAGCCACACACTTCTGTCTCGTTCAGAAATTCTTCTTGTGTGAATTCGGTTAATTGATAATCTTTATGTGAGGACAATAAACTGAGTCACTCTTACAGACTTAACATGAACAAATGTACCTCGCCCACCGACTGTCTGCTGTCTGTGACATGTTGTTTCTCCATTGCTTGTAGCGATCCGTCAGGGGGAGGATAGCCGCGAGCTGCTGGAGAAGACGGTGCTGAAACTTCGACAGGATCAGAAAGGTAACGGGTCAATAATGTCCTTCGACCCTTCTAACGATCGAACACAGAAACAACAAGAAAAAAGGACATTTCTGAAGTGATTTAAAGTTAAAAAGTCAGATTATTGTCTGAAAAATAGAAATGATTAAAACAGGAAAAAAAAGCACTCTGAATGTGAACAACACGGAAGTATCTCAATATTTTAACAATGGACTGGATTTAATTAACATTCTTTGAATTTCACAAGCCTGCTGGCTTTTCAAAGAAGGAATGACTCACTTTCCAACACAATATCAGTCCTCTCGGATAACGGAACATCAAAAGCCTGTCTCTTTTCTTATCTTCCTTCCCTTTCCACCTTCACCTCTGGCTGCTGCTCCATACTCAACTCTGTTAACCCCACTCAGAGTCGATCCTGCGCTACTGCATGGTGTGGAACACCAACGCCAGAAACTGTCAGGATGCCCAGGCCGTCCTCCAGGTGCTCCTCACACACCTGCCGCCCGAGGAGCTGCTGCAGTACCAGGGCGCCCGAACCCACCTCGAGGGACTCATCCCATACACAGGTCAGCGAGGCCGGAGGGCGTGTGCGTGTCTAAGTGAGACAAATAGCTTGTGTCAGGCAGAGGAGAAGACAATTAAGTGTATTTATAGGGCTTTAATCCAGGTTATATTCCCAGATTACTGTAAAATACAGTGCATCCCCTTGTACCATGAGCAGAAAATTAATTTAGAGTCAATGTAAAGAGGACATGGGTCAAAGTTTCTTGTTTGTGTCAAGACTCTGGCTGCAGGGTTTTGACTGTAGCATGTGGTAAACTGGAGAAACAGCACATTTAAGACATTTAACACTAGAGACAGCAGGTATTTGTTCAAGAGTGACGCCTTTCCTTTCTTTTCTGTGGGTCTCAACATAAACACAATAAACGAAGGAGTATACTCTAGTTTACATAAGCAAAGTGGATGTAAAAACGACAGTATTGTATGGAAGTAAGACAAGATTTGCTATTACCCATCTCATCATTGCCTGGTCCCTGTAGCTCTGGTTCCTTGCTAAAATGACTCTTCTCTCCCTCTCTCCCACAGAGAGACACATGCAGAGGATTGGCCGTCTGCTGCAGGCGTCCATGTTCCTGAACTACATGTGGCAGAAGATGAGAGTGGCCGGAGCACCATCCAGGTGAGGGAGTCTCAAAAAAAAAACAGCCCCACGTTACAGCAGCACGGGCGGGCTGCGTTGGTGCAGGCGTGTTGTTTAAGGGAGCAGTGAGACATGAAACACGATCCAGGAAGTCCAGATGGTTTATAATATGAGACAGGATTTTATTACTCTGAAAAGTTAATACGGTAGCAACTATTCTACTATCTTTCATCGCGAGGTAAAGAATAGAAATACAGAGTTCACATTACAAAGTAATTCACAAGGAATGTGCTCTTGAATTTATGTTATTGGCTAACGCAGTGCCAGATGACAGCACGTTGAGTTTGCACCAAAAGTTGAGCCTGGTTGAACTTTTTTGCCAGACGATCCTGCTTTTTGTAATTGTTTTTGTCTGAGCGCCCCTCCGCTGTGCTGACAGACTGAATGAGAGGGGTCACGTGCAGGTCTTCAACTCTCGCACACTTTATTTAACCTCTCAGGTCACAGACTAGAGCTCAGCAACTTCTTCGCCCACAGCACAAAAGTGCATTCAGTGTTGTGTTCAGTTCCACTCTGTTGCTTCAGCAGTAACAAGATAACCGTCTCGCAGTCTGCCAGTCTTTAGGTGGGTTATACTAAATGACCCACTTAAAGACTGCAATCAATCCTGTCGAGGTTACGACACAAAGGGGCCGTTTCTGTCTCGTGGAAATAATCTGGGAGTGGAAGAGGTGTTGATGTTTTGCTACCGAGCAGCATTCTCCACGTTAAACCAGGCGTGCTGCCACATTTTTCCTTTTACATCATGTTAGTGAAACATGTTGGTGTCATTAGAATTGAAAATCATAATATACAAAACGGCACATAATGTTTCAAAGGTTAGCTTGTTGATATATAGCATATTTATAAGTTTCATTTCACATTTCTAGAATTTAAACTTAATATATGTGTCTAATTATTGAATAGATGTTGATGAAAAACTAATTCGCAGTTATGAATCTAACCCGTGTTGGTATTTCCTGTCTAGCATGGGCCAAGATGAAGAAATGGATACCACTCCTCTTGCAAATCCTTTCTTTATGATTGACAAAGAGAAAGGAATGGGCATCGGCGATGAGGAGAAACGAGATGGAGATGACAGCGATAGCGGACAAGATGAAGATCCAAATTGCCCAGCTGCTGAAGAAGAAGAAGAAGGAGAGGAGGAGGAGGACGATGAGGTCAGTGTCACCAAGAAAGCCTCCGCCAGCAACGGGCGAGTAGAAAACGGAGAGAGCACCAAAACAAATGGCGACCACCACTCTGATAGTGAGGAGAGTTCAGGAGAGGAAGACGAGGAAGAAGATGCAACAGTAAAAGGGATGAAATGTCTCCCAGTTTCTTCCACTCCACAATGCCCGACATTCGCCAGCTGACAGGAATCTCCAAGCTGATAACAGATGACGCGCTCCTGGAGAAAAACCCCAGGAGGTCGTCTTATCTCGGGCCATTAGCTGGAGTGACACACTGAGTGTGTGGCGGTGCAGGAAGAGACAGAGAGACAGGTCTGGAATGATGATGATGACAGATAATAATAGGCCTCTCTGTGCATTCCTCGTCTCAGCAGCTAAGCCGTAAAGACTTTCTCCCTTCTGCTAATAACTAAATTGTGCATCGGTTCTTCCATTCAGAGTTTAAGCAGAATTTAAACAAACGTGACCTGCCTGATTTCCTCAGACAAAATTGGATGTTGGGGAGGAAAAGAGGAGGAACGAGAGATAGAAAGAAGAAAGAGCTGCTTTAACATTCAGGCATCTTCCCCTACTGCAGATACCAGCACCCATTGTCTAGTTTATGCAATGTAGTCCGGATCTACCGGCTCGACCACAACAACACAAAAGGTTCCTTATGTAACCATTATATAACCGGTTTTTTTTTTATGTCATGGCAGGCAATGTTTATAAAATAAAAGTGTTCTTTGTGATTTAAAATGAGTTGTATTTTTATAAAGTGAAATGCAGCATATTGTGTATAAATTGCCCAAGTAGGAGAAGTCTTTAAAATTGTATCCATCCATGTACCCGTCATTCGCACGCTAACAACTTAACTGCTCAGTGGAAACATCGTGAAAATCCCCGTTGGGTGTGTTGAGGTTTTGGCTTTTGGCAGTATAGCTCATTTAAGCTTAGGTGTGGCACGCCACGTACCGAAGTGTCATTTTCACAATAATAAACGGTTTCACAAAATGATGAGATTTGATTACAGACTTTATAACACACGATCCAAAGCTCTACAGGATCTAACTGATATTACCATACATGCACGCACAAACAGAGGAATTTGAATCATGTATACAAATGATATTGTGAGACTAAAAAAACTGGTGTAGAGCTGAAACAATGAATCGATCAACAAAACTAATCAACTATTTTGATAATTAATTGTTTTGTCACTGCCGTTCTTAGTCCTACAGTATGAAGGATAGATAGTCATCTTTGGGTTATGGACTGTCGGTTGGACAAGAGACATTTGAAGACGACATCTTGGGCTTTAGGAAATTGTTCCAGTGTTTTGTTTTTTTCTTTTGTTTTTTCTTTTGGGCATTTTATAGACCAAATGATTAATCAATTAATTGAGGAGACTACAGGTTAATAAAAATAATTGTTAGTTGCAGCTCTAAACTGGTGTATTAGAATGAGGGGATTTAGATAAGGGGATCTCATTGAATTTGAGCTTTTGATGGATTATGTGACACAGTGAGTTATATTTGTTTAAAGGGATGCTCCGCCTATTTTACACATAAAGGTCAGTTTACTCGTCATGGGTTTACTCTTGGGGAGAGTAAACCCATGGTTATCTCAGCTTGGGCTTGAGACTTTATTATTTACTGCTATACAAACTGGGGGCATGGAGTTCTAAAGACAGGAATGTCTAAAAGCAGGGTTCGTACAAAGTCTTGAAAGTTTGGAAAATGCTTAATTTTAACCGTTATGTTTTCATGGTTAGGAATATGCTTGAAACTTGAATATACTCCTTGATTTTCAACATAATCTGGTGTTTCATCTACACAATCACTCATGCTGTAAACCAAAAATCTCTATTTGAAATGAAACGATCCCGTATTTGTTTTTGTCTCCTGGCATTTATAGTAACAATTTAGATGTGATGAAATTTTTGGTTTAGGTACCTTGAAAGTGCTTGAATTTTACTCTTAAAAAGCAGTACGAACCCTGGAGAAAAGACTCTGTATTGAGAGAGCTCAGTTTTTTCCCCACAGTGCAAATGTGTCTGAATTTCACAAGTAGTTCAGCAGTGGCCACTTCTAGAAGCTTCTATCCTTCATTTTAGTGTCAGTTTCAGTTTTAGTCTGAAGCTTTCCCACACACAACATACAACTTACTTTCCTTGTCTGAAACCTGTTATGCAAACCTGACACTTTATACTTTTACTCCACTACATTTATCTGACAGCTGTATTTCTTTACAGATTTTACGTACAAAACATATGAAGAACCTTTAAAATATCATGCATTGTAAAATATTACCCTACCCAGCAGTGTATAAAATTTGAGCTTAATCGATTAGTTGATTAGTCAATTATCAAAAAAAAAAAATCAGCCTTTTGATAAGTCATTCATTGTAATTTTAAGCAATTTTTCACGCAGAAATGCCAAACATTTCATGGTTTCAACTTCTCAAATGTGAGGATTTGCAGCTTTTCTTTGTCTTAAATGACAGTAAGCTGAATAATTTTGAGTTTTTAGACTTTTGTCTTTTTTTTCTTTTACGTCTGACAAACCAAACAATCTATTAATCAAGAAAATGATCAGCATACTAATCCATAATGAAAAGAATCATTTGTCTTCGAGAGTCTGGAAATTTTTGGTTTAGGTATCTTGAAACGTGCTTGAATTTTACTCTTAAAAAGCTGTAAGAACCCTGTAAAAGAGGCTATTGGTTGCATTGTGGGAAATGTAGGATTAAGCGTTTTTATAGCTTGACAAATACTAAAAAAAAAGTCAGGATAACTTGACCTATGTGCAACACTAAATTGCTGCATTATCCTTTTAATTTAAGGTATGTTGAGTAAGTTTATGTGTGAAACAGGTGCAAAAACGACCACTGAGTTAATTTATAAGTTCCCCAAAAGCTATTTTATTTGTTCAAAGCTCTTCAGTAACAAGTGAATGCACTCAGAGTTTACATGGTCACATTCCTGAGCGTATACTCTGTTAATTACACACAAACACACGCATTCCATTCTCCAAGTCGAGTTGGCTGTAAACTCGCTTTAGCAGGAAGTAGAACCATCTGCACACTCTGGTATTTCAGACAAACATTAACTTTTGCTGCAGTCACAAGAACAAATCTCCCTCTGTGCACTCAGCACAGTCAAAATGCATATAAGGCACAACAAGGTTTCCAGTATGGAAAACAAAACAATCATTCAAAAACAGATAGAGAAGAAGAGGTACTTAATGTATCCTGATTAATCATCTATATACTGATTTTGCTGACATAAACAAAGGCTTTGTACATTGTACATTTTCATACAATCTCTCCTCGAAGATTATGCAAACAACATTAACAAGACTGACAAGTCACATTTCTATCAACAGGCCTACAACTTCACTAGGAAAAGAAATCTGGCATAACTATCTGTTGCAATGCCCCTTGTTATGACCCGGCTCGAAGACCATAACAAATAAGGAAGCACAGGCAGGGAGGTACTAAAAGAAAGGAATTTTATTTAACAAAGACGCATCTAACTTAACCAATATAACCAAAGTAACAGTTCTAACAAACCAAAACCAGAAAAACATACTCCCAGGGAACCTTAAGCTTAATGCCAGCAGAACCAAAAACACAACATGGTGCAAGGGGGAAAAATCAAGACATTCTGCAAACAGGAAGGGGCGGTTTTATACACCCGGAAGACAGTGGCCAGCTGCCTCCAATTCCTTGATGGCCTCAGCTCCCTCCAACCAGGACCAACACCCTAGCCCTGGCAGACGCCCTGGGCTGTCACACTTAATTTAACTCTGCAACTCTACACACACACACACACACACAGAGTTATATTTCTGAACACAGTCTATTTTTTTTTTTAAATTTTCCAAGTCAATCATTAAACTAAGTTCACTAGCAGTTGTGATCAGCTAAGTCCATCCTTATAGGCCACAGTAGATTAGGTTCATTAGTAATAAAAAATAAAGCTAACATTGGTATTAATAGAAAATTCATCGACTCAGTATCTCAGTTTGTGTGGGGGACAGGACGCCTCTGGTTGCGTTCTTGCGGGTGACAGTGGAACATCGGGTGAGGATGTCCTGGGCCCGCGGTCTGGGGGGCACCTTGGGTGCTGTGGGGCCCTTGTACAGGTTGGGATCGGAGACGCTGGGGAACATTTTCCCCTCTGGGCTGATCGTTGGGGTCAGGCTGTTGCTCACCACGGGGGGAGGCGTACGGCTGAGACGCAGCCGGTCGTCGTTGGCGCTGTAGCTCAGGTTGAAGGTCGAGCTCGCTGAGGAGGAGCCGAGGTCGTCGCTGAAGCTGAACTCGCTGCTGTCACTCGAGAGGCTTCCCTCGCTGTCTGCTGTCAGTCTCCTGCCGTGTTGTTCCTCGTCTCCGTCCATCTCCACCATGATTGTGGGTGGAGGGGCGTGCTTTGCGGCCGCAGGTGGGGCGGCAACGTTGGCAGCAGGGGTTCTTCGTGCAGGCGGAGCAGGACGTTGTTCTGACAGGAGGTTGAGAGAGTGCGATCTCTGCACGCCGTCTGGTTGGGGCGAGTGGGGTGAGGAGGAGCTGACAGGTGGAAGTTGCAGCAGGTGGCTTTGTGAGCGGCTGAGGTGGTGGGACTGCTGCTGCAGGCTCGGGGTGGGGACTTGGAGCGGCGAGGAGGTGTGCCGAGCTTGATGGAGGGCTATCATGCGGATATGAGGGTAGTTGTAGGGCTGCAGGTACATGGTGGGGATGTAACCTGCTTTACCATTGTATCTGTTAAAAATCAAAACAAAGACAAGAATGTAGGGTTGAACATCTGGATTGGTTTAAAGCTTTTTTTATTATTATTATTTCCTTATGTAAGAGTATTTCTCTGTGTGCTTTTGCTGATAAAATGTTGCCTTTTGACAAACTGTAAATAAGGCTCATAAGTTTTTCCTTTGTCTTCCCTTGCTGATAACAGATGGGTTGAAAGAAAGCAAATGAAAGTACACTTTGTGTTTTACATCTAGATACGGGCTCATGTTTAGGCCACAGGCTGCGGTGCTTCAGGAACTTGCTTCCAAGGAATGTAAAGCCAACATGATGAGCACAAACACTGTCTGGTATTCATTGTTTACATAGTTTGTCTTGACTGGTGCATGTCTTTTTACCTCATGGAAGATGCCCATTATGCTGCCTTTCTTTTCTGTCCTTATCTTTATTCATCACCAACCACCCTACTCCTCTGACAGTCACAGAGGTCTCAGAGTGTCACCATCCTCCATTAAGATTGCTATTTAAGAGGATTATTTTCCAGTTGAAAACACACGTTTCCATATATAAGTTATAAGTGAGTCTCAACAAGCTTATCTTGGGAAAAACTATCAATAATGATGTTAAGAAGTTCATTGTGTTACCTGATGAGCCACCAGCCGTTGTCAGACTGCTGCAGGAGCTCCACCACTGCCCCGATGTTTACGGTTATCTCGTCCTCTTTGGTGGCCTTGTAGCTCTTGACTGCAGTGTACAGCATTCCTGAGAGTGAAAGAAATGACTTTAATACATAGCGTCAAGGCTTCTTGACTGACTTTAACCCCCCAAACTGCACGCACTGTGTATGCGAATAAGACAGAAACTGTTTCTGTGCGTGTACCTCTTTGAGGAGTCCCGTCTATTTCATCTCCATCTCCATCGTCATCATCATCTACCTTCTCCAGGTAGGGGGCGGGGAACCAGGCCATCCGCTTGTCTTCATTCTCCACAAGCCACCACCCTGAACCAACACAACCACACATTTAGGTCTGGGTTCATGAGGTCTATAGTTCAACCATTAACAGGACGCTGAACACTGACGCTCGCTCACCTCCTTTGTCTTTGATGAGCACGTCTATTTTTTCGTCCATCTTCACTTTGAAAGGTTTGTTCTTGGTGTCTTTGGTCTCGTACGGGGCCACACATCTGTACGTCTCTGTGACAAACGGCTGGGTCACGTTCCCACAGCTGACCTGTCCCGCACCGGCCCTGATCTCGTCGTCTGATGGCATGATCATGATGCTGGAGAGGAGAGCGGCGGGTTCATTTGGAGATCAGTTCACTCCAGGAAAACACAGAGCAGCTTATGCAGGAATCCCCCATACACAAAGCCACATTTTTTCCCCTTTTCATAGTCTAACAGGTTGTGTGTTAAAGGCTCCTGGTGCAGATACTTCAGCATTTAACTTCATCCAGGTCCACATTCTTACTGAGAAACTCAAATTTTTCCAGTTATTTTACATTCTTCTCTCTGTTTCATGCTAATAACTACATTAATCATGCACATAGTCCTTTAGGTACAAGAGACATGTTAATTTAAAAAAACTTTTTGTCAAGATGGGGAACTCTTTCTTGAGTCTAATATTCCCAAAGGGACATTTTGTGAAGGTTAAAAACCTGCAGAAAATGGCAACACGTTTGGATTTAAAATATGAAGATAGTTGGGTTTTATTAAAGAGCAGTCTTAACAATCTTGTTCAAGTTTCCACTAAATTATTTCCTTATTTTCATGCATTTTTTATAGACTCTGCTTTAAAGGATAATTCAGGGTATTTTCTTCATGTGTTTTCTTTTCACAGTTTTTGCCTAAAAAAAAATCTAAAATGTCAAATCTCGTCCACGGCCCCAAAAGGCTGAGGGCATCCCTACACAAAATTATGGTATTTTAATTCTTGTATGGCTAAATATGTTTTAGCCTACCTGTTCTTGGCAAAATCCGGCTCCAGGTCCTGGTCTTTGGGGTGGAAGAACTGGATGAGGTCTGCAGACTGACAGACCCGCGGGTCGCAGCTCAGAAGTTCATTGCAATATTTCTGCAGGAACTTGAGGCGCAGTAGTGAATTGGCGGGGCCCTTCCTCCGGCCGCCCCGCGTCATCTTTTTCTCTAAAAAGCACACAGGACGCGTGAAGTCAGAACCCCGACAAGCCTGTAGCTGCACAGTGTAAATCACAAAACCTGCGGCTGCAAGTTCCGCACACTTACCTCGAAACGTGGGGATGACTCTGTCGGATCTTTTCAGTTTACTTGCGGGTGGAAACGCTTTCTTCATTTGTCTCTGCAATAAAGAAGAACAAGTAACACGTTATTAAAAAACAATCAACCACGTGCGCATGTGCACGACATAAATGAGCCACAGTATTTTATACTTACGTGCATTTTCTTGAAATCCACAAAAGTTCTATAAATTACAATATCATTCTGGTCTGACCAAAGCACGGAGGTCATGTACATCTGGAAGAGGAAAATGCAGATTTTAACACACAGTAAAATATTTGATTTTTAATTATGCATCTCTCTTGAAAACCAGAAAAGAAGGGAATAAACTCTGCGCTCACTTTGCTCTTCTCCTTGTGCATCACTCCAATCACACAGACACTGATGGGATACCGCTGGTCTTCCATGATGAAGCGACAGAAACAATAATGATAATGACAATAATAATGCGTTGAATAGTCCAGCTGTGAGCTGCAACGGGAGCCTCTCAGCCTCGGCCTAGTCTGGTCTGGGACTGAGGAAAAGATGCTCAGCAGGTGCAATTTATAGGCCCTCCACCTGCGCAGGTGTGGCTGTGTGAGTCACGCAGATAACCAGAGGTGGAAAATATCCTCATCACTTGCAGGAAAGTCCGGCGTTACACCAGAAATAGCGACTGTGTGGCTTTGTGACACAAGAGGCTACATATAGGCCAACTGTGATGCCAAAAACAGGTTAATTTAGCATATGTGTGTGTGTGTGAGAGAGGCATTCATATTCTGTGCCAAAGGAAATATGCAATGGCTGTGTTCCATTTTCATTTAGATAGTATTTGTGGTGAGATTGATTCTTCTGACACGCACACTGGCCCAGTCTGATTCAAGTCGTGCCCACAGTGGTGGTTGGTTTGGGGGGGAACAGGTGTATTTAGAGCAGAACAGTTGCAGGTGCTGATGGCAGCTTAGCTGTGTGAAACAGACAGGGTCACCTCTGTTAATGGGTCACCGTCCTTTTCCTCCAGGATGTGTCCTGTCAGTCCATCCCCCAGCACAGGAGGGACACGTTTCAATTCATTAGCTCCCATCCATTTTATCCAGGCCCTTCACATCAGAAAACGACAGCTTTTAGGTTTTCTCACCTAGCTAGATAGAGATGAAGTTGTTGTGTTTATTTTGAGCCATGGTGGAAGGACACTCATACCTTCAAAACACAAAGTCAGTTTAAAGTGCTTTATGTGAGATGTAAAACAACATTTAATGGACCATGAGAAGCAAAATGAAGAAGAGCAGAATCAAGTGAAGTAGAGACAAACACAAAGTAGTATATGACAGAAGAATAAAGAAAAAAAGGGGGGAAAAATAATACCATCAACAATTATCTTACTTGCTTCGAATTAGATTTCTTTTATGCCACACCATTACAGATGAACAAGGGCACATTTTTCTCTTTTTCAGATTGAATAAATATTCAAGTTGGCAGGAACTGAAGCAGCACACTGCATATTCTTGTACTCAGTATAAGAATTGTATTTCTAATGAGATCAATCCCTATATCTACTGAACTCATCCCAATCATCCTCACAGGTCAATAATAGTGCAACCAAACCAACAATGTGGTCAGTTTTGTCACACACACACACACACACACACACACACACACACACACACACACACACACACACACACACACACACACAATGTCAGAATGTCCTCTTGTCCCTTGTTTGTATGTGCTGTATCTTATCTGTATCTCCTTTTTTTGTAAAGGTTCTTTCATTTATATGCTGTACTCTGTATACATTAAGTCTATGGTGATGATGATATTTTGGCAAAAGTTCATTCATACTATATTTACATGCGTGAAAGAATTTGATTCACTGTGGGTTTTCATTGAGGCTGCAATGAAGTACTAGAACCGATTAAATGAACATTTGAATGTTTTAATACAAGAATACTCCAATACACAAATTTGTATTAGTTTTTTCACTATTTCATTCTTCACAGCCAAAGTGCTTGAGGAATACAATATAATAAGACACAGTCCTTAAGAATTATAGCCAGCATTGTTAAAGCCGGAGGAGGAAGTTGTTTTCCATATTAGTTTTCACTTTTCTTTCCTTTTGTGGTTCATATGAGTAAATGTTTCCTCATCTCTTCAGCCAGGCTTTAACTGCAGCACGTACGCCAAACATGAGCCAAATTTACTCAATGCTGACTCAAAAAAATTTTCTCAGGAAAGAGGCTTTATGGGTGAATCATCAGCCTGCTGCAAAGGAAACAAGAGAATATATTTGCTGTTACTCCAGACATTTATATATACATATATATATATATATATATATATATATATATATATATACACATATATATATATATATATATATACACATATACATATATATATACATATTATATATACATATTTATATATATATATATATATATATATATATATATATATATATAATAAAGGAATGGAGGTGACCAGCATGTATTGGCAATATGCTTCTTTCAGAAAGATTTGGCTCACTGCCTCCATTTATGTGATTTGGCCTAATTTTTTTCACACCACTTGTTAGTTGATTTACTTATCAGCACCTACACAATGTCAGAGACCATATGAAGTTGGCCATACACAACTTATTATTAGACCTATAGAGGTTTGAACAGCTTAGAGTTCGGTTGAGACTCCGTGTTTGAAAGAGAAAAGGACTTGAACCTTTTTGTGGTCCACTACTGACATCTAGTGCCAGCTGCTGTGATCTCTGTGGCCTGAACTCCTGAACAGGTCATTTGACTAAACTTTGCTAGTGCTGACTGAGGTGCCCCAGTAGCCTAAATGTTGTCTGGGACCGTTGTTGCAGGTCGTACCCTTCTCTCTCCCCCTACGTTTCCTGTCTCTTTCTGCACTGTCAATTGTCAAATAAAGGGAGAAATGCCAAAAAAAACAACAAAAAATAAACAAAAAAACCCAACCTTTACCAGTGCTGGGTTTATTAAAAAGAAAATAGCATCGAGTATACAACTACGTATTAAATAGTTCACTCTTTATTTCTCCTCACACAACGCACCCATAGCAGATTTATCATACATCATTGTCTTTAAACGGACCTCTTTAAATCAGGTGTATTCAGTCACGACTTTTAATGACACACTCCCACATAAACATGTTTCTTACATTGCACATTTTGTTGTTTTCTCTGTTATATGATTAATAAAAAAAATATTTTGAAGCCATTCGGCTTGCAACATGTTCAAACCCACTTACTTGGGTTTAAAAGTAAAATAAAAATTTATAGTGCCAACAGCATTCCCACGACTTGTCATGCTGCAGGTGACCGAGCCGACTGAACGTCTATAAGCAAGAGGCAGGCGGAGGACATGAACTCTCCAGCACATCACTTTCATATCAACCCTTTCCAGAGGAACTTTTAAGAATCCTCATGTGGTTGATACAAAGTTCACTCATTTTTTGCACAATTTCTCTCATACACAGAAGCATACTTTCATGATTTAATTCAAATGAAACATTACTAACCTAAACATTCTTAAAAAAGGGAGCTTTACAAACATTTAAAATGTAAGGCAGCAGGTTTTTCCTAAAGCATAAAAGGAGGTTGTATCCTTTCTCCATCACCTTTTCCTACTTTAGATTTGTCTCCATGAGCCACAAAAGGTGCTTTTTTTTCCACATATATTTTCCACTGAGGACAGAACAGTAACACATTGTTGTTATGTGAAGCAACATGTTATGTGAAGCTTTTTGTTACATCCAACAGTTGTGCCTTTGTTTAAAGGTTAAGAGAAAAATGCAGTAAAATAAACTCACTCTGCCACATTTAACTAGTTCTAAAGATGGAAATAATGTGGACAGGATGAATATGACCCCGGACAGACTGAAACTAAAGATTGAAGATTAACATTCAAATCACTGCATTGCTTTTGTCGGATTACATCTCAACTTTTCAGTCAAACGCCACGTGTGCCATGACACCTGTTTTTCTGGTCTACCGCTTGTCGACACCTCTTACGTGACTCTGAAAAATGTTTACATTTTGAAACTGAGTTGGAATGTACTTTTACATATCTGAGCTTCAAATGCTGGTCATTGTAATTAAATAAATCTACTTTTTTTTCTCTCTCTCCGAGTCTTACTTTTCTTATGCATTTTCTCTCAAGGTCATTCTTGATTTTAAAAAAATAAATAAAATCACTCTGGAAGAGAAATAATCTGAAAATAAAATAAGTTAGGTGGTGTTAAAAATCCTACCTATTAGTGACCTTTGGCTTGCATAGAGACATTTTTGATGTGAAGCCATTTGCAGACTTTTTGTTCAGACACCTGTTTTTAGAGGATTCTTTGAAAAAGCAGCAGCTTGGAACCGAGTGGTTATTAATGACCTGTTCGGAGGTCAACATTGCTGTAATCCTAACTCAGCCAATTCCCACGTTCAACTGTTGGGTTTCAGTTATTAAATACATATTGCCCAAATATACCATCCCTGAGCAACAGACCTTGCATAAAAAGCAGATCACTGCTCATCATTACTTCTTTTGCAACCTTTTGGCAACAACCCCACCATCATACTCTGCATTAATCACTATGTGGCGTCAGAGTGATATTGCAACGATATTCTATATTTAAAATAAGAGAAATAAATTACGCTTTACTGAACAAAACCCTTTTTCTTTTCTTTTGCAACTCTTAACTGAAAGGCAATTATGTCTAGTGTGTCCACTGAAGCAAAACAGGTACCTATTTTGACGTCTAATTACAGGGAGACAGATCTTATGAGAGCGCAAAGAAATCAGGTAGCACATAACTGAAACAAAAACAGACCAAAAAAGGACAAAATAAAATTAAAAATGAAATCCGAGGCAAACATCAGTTCTGTAGTAACTGTAAGAACTGTCCATCTGTCGCTGATCTTTTGTCTTCCTTTCAACGCTTCTCCCTCCGTGCCTTCTTTCTTTCAGTCCTCCAGAAGAGTGTCTGACCACATGTTTATTTCCCTGCAGCGAGGAAAACGGGTCAGCTCCAGTCTTGGCACTAAAGGGCTCTCTCCGTCGATCCCGTCCCATTTAACCACAGGGCATTGTGATCTGTCCCCTGCCTTGACTCAAAACTTGTGTGTGCGTTTGTCACCGAAATTCATAAATGGGCATACTGTGCTCTCGAACATGGTTTAGGTTTAGAGACTGGTACCTGCAGATGTAAGAAGAAAAGGGAAATGAGAGTAATATTGGCATAAGAAACACGTACTAACATGGCAAATTAATAATTGAATTTGGTTTGTAACGCTGGTAGTTACCATTCTGAGCTCCTATGGTAATAGTACCCCTCGATAGTGGCTGTCGACTTCTGGAAGCAGATGTAATAGAAGCCAGCAAACGAGGCGCCACTAATGTCTTTGATAGTGTGGTCTGGAACTAGAAACTGCTCCTGAGAAAAGAGTGGTGGTTAGAGCTTAAAGCTAACACGAGGAGAGAGAGAGAGATGAGAAGTGACAGTAAAATTATGTACTAACCTTCCACCTCATGAAGACATAATCACTGGTGTCCAGTGCTTCATAGTCAAAGTCATCCGAGTTGAAGCTTTTGGCATATTTGTAAAAAGGTTTAAACTTGCCCTGAAAAGTTTATTAAAGACTGGTAAGAGAACAGACATGAAGCAGACGATGACAAGACAACAACTTTACCAAAGGATGCAAAGTCTAATTTGCCATGTAAACGATCATTATTAATCATTACATGATTGTATAATAAAGAGATGTCCATTGTTCCTTGATATAAACATTGTTTTAACAGAGTGATAAATGCTCCTCCTGCCCCGCTCTATTTATTGTTAATCAGGAGGTGGACAAAATAATTAAAAAGACTAAATATAAATTTGCACAATTTACAGGCTTTTCTGGAAGACATAAGCATACAAAGTGTCAGTGAACTGGTTAGGTGAAGAGCAGCAGGCTGCAGGCGCCTTCTGCAGTTTGGATGAAATCAAACCTCCAACATGTCTCATTAAAGTAAGCAATAACTTACTGTGCCTTTCCTGCAGTTTTAATAAAAGTCAAACAGGACATACCCAGTGCTTTCTGTCCACATCTTCATCTGCGTCCCACTTCCTGGTTAAAAAAGGCCTTTTTCGACTGATAATTTCACCAGCAAAGAACGTTGTGAGAGTGGGATACTCCTGTCGCACAGAGGGAATGAAAATGGAAAGAAAAAGCAGATGCGTGATTAGCGGTTCAGCCTTGCTTCCAAAGTGCATGCCTGCAAATTATATTTGTTTTAAAACCTGTAAAAAGCATAGTGCTCTGTCAACCCATCACTGTGCAACACAAGGATTATGTAGATTTCCAGAATTTCCTGTGACTTATATGTTGTGCAGCAGGCTGTGAACTATGCACCAGCAGAAGAGATGCAACCATTATGATAGCCTTTTTCCCCATATTCTGAATATCAGGATATACCTGTACAGCTCTTCAACTAACTGTGCTACAAATCAAACAGTAGGGAGAATCGTCATCATTCTGCACGTTGATTTATGCCATGCACATAGGTTTTCTTGCAGTAAGTAGATGCACTCAGACACACGCTTAAATAACAGAAATGTGAGCAAATATCTGTTTGTTCTCTTGGCTTAATTTTCTCATAAACAACTTGTCAGTTTAAATGACTCATTACTTCTATTGAGACACAAACACATCCTTGGCTACTCGTCTTTCACTCCAGGATCCTGCGGACCTTTTTTGTTGTGGAATGTATACTGTTGACACACTTAAGCTAAGGACTAGAGTCTAGACATCTGTGTCTCTGCCTCCAATCTTTGTCACCATTTAGCCTGCATCAAGCAAGTGGAAACCAGTTTCCACTCCAGTCTTGTCTTTGACAGAATAAAGGTCAGTCTTACTTCATCTGACCTAGTTTCAAAGCTTACCTCTGTCAGGCCTTTGATCTTCAGGTATCCACACAAATATGAGTCCTCCACAGTCACATGCTGCCCAAAACAAACAGATTGAGGGGACACATTCATACATGTCTCAGGTGGAAAAATGGTTCTCCTTCTTCTTAATAATGTAAACAACTGCAGGAGGGCTGGTGTGAACAGAGACAAACCTTACAAAGTGGGCATGCAGGCAGGCATTATATTTTCTGACATTGCTGTCAAAGTCAACGCTAGTAGATTAATTCCAGTAATTTAGTTAGCTAGTTGCACGACATGCTAACGTGTTGCAAAATTGAGAAAGTGACGAAGACGTTAATAACTCACTTTTGATCCAAATTCAAAATGCCACAGTCACCTGGGCTGGCTCAAAATTAGGTCAGCGTGTTGGTATCACTGACAACAAGTGGAAAAAAAAAAAAAAAAAAGCTTGACGAGCCAACGTCTGCTAAATTAGCAAGTTAGCAACTAGGGCTACACATATGCTGACTTTGCATATAACAATAAACAAACTAATGTTCAAAGCAAACATGTCAGTAACACGTTACCTGCAAAACAACCTCAACGTCGTAGGAGTTGCCTTTGCTCTTCTGATAACCCCGAAACTGTGAGCCGCTGTACAGCAGCGAGGTGGCCACCCCCGGCTGGTGGGTGTTGATCGGGGCAGGGGGAACAAGCGAGGCCGAGGACGGGCAGGCCGGCCCGGTAGCACTGCAGCACTCTGCTCGGACAGGCATTATGAGCGCTAAAGTGTCACCGTCAGCAACCGTCATGGACTTTCTGACTGAGCACACCACAGCTGGACAGAGGACGGGTACTGACAGAGGAGGGTCTGCCAGCCGCACTAAACCCCCCGACGTCCAAAACTTGGCTAGCCCGTGGACTTGACACTGAAGAGGGACACCGCAACGTCTTATTTGAGAATCCAGCTTCCCTCAATTTCATTGGCTGGAAACTCGAGCAAGAGCCTTATTGGATAATATACCTAAATGCATTCTGGGAGTTGTATTACATTTTCTGTTTTTGAGAGAAACGCAGCAAACTTAAAATGTTTTGGTCCCAGTTTGAGAAAGTATGGGCTTATTTTTGAATGTAGAAAAATTACTGCGTCTCTTGGGCAAACATAGCATCCCACAAAGACAGATATTTCTTCAGTTTCTACTAAACATATCAAATACGATACAATATACACAAAATATACTCTATTTACCAGACCACATATATACGACGCCATATAAATATACCAAACATTTTATTCCTCTCCTTTATTTATTTTTTTGTAATTCTTTTTTTCAAGGCTAGTTTTTTTTTACCACAGCCTTAGGAGCACGGGGCATTATATTTCACTGTTGCTTTGAAGTCTTGAATATAACTCTGTTTTGTAATGAACTTTTTTTTAATATAATTATGTTTGTAATATTTCTAAAAACAAGAACATTTGAAGACATCACTTTTTAAAAGATATATTGTGGACACTATTGTCAGATGATTTGTATGTTTATTTTTTAATTATTTTATTTTTTAGTAATTTGCTAATTGTATTCAGTTCTAAATGTATTAATATTTAGGTGTATACATTTGTTTATATATATATATATATATATATATATAGTATATATATATATATCTATTCTGATTTTGGCCTACACTCCCTGCACTGTACAAAAAATAAAAATTTACACCACACAGATCTCATGCACTTGTATTTGGTTGGCTGGGGAACAAGGGAAGACACTGAAACAGTATAATGATTATTAAAATGTCCTTTTCTACTTCAAAATAGGTAGCAAGAAAAAAACAAACAAACAGGTGGAATTATTTCTTAAATGTTTTATTGTGTATGAAACAAATATAGAAATGATAAAGACAGTGAAATTGATTACAGTTGTCCAGTCAGGTTGTGAAATGTCCTGTTCCATTTTTGCATAAACAAACGTTTTGGGGGTAATGTTTTACTGATGATGCTACAGCAACTCCTCCAGCTGCTCCTTCATATGGTCCACATATCTGTGGATGTCTGAGATGCGCATGCGGTTCCGCTTAAGTTCTTTGTCTTGAATCTGTAATAACCAATAAGGACAAAAAGCAAACAATAACAAGAGTGTGAGATGTGGAGGAGAGGTTTGTTATCCATATAAAACTATAAATTGGGGTGTTTGTTTTCATGTAATTTTTAGCTCTCTACCCCTTTAATGAGGGCCACTTTCCAGGCATTGACACGTGTAACCAACTGAGTCTCTCGGTCATTGATCTGCAACAGGTGGTTATCGTGGCCGGCAGCCAGTGCATCCATCACTGTGTCTCTGTCTGTAAACAGCTACACAAAGAAAACACACAGGTGTGAAAGGCTGAGTGCACTGACACTGGTAATAAACCATCTCTGTCATCAGCATTCACATTAGACCGCTATTATTGTGCTATATCTGCAATAATACTTACCTCTTTAGATATATATGCTAAAATGAGCAACTGACTTTCAGGCATTTAGAGGTGGTGGCTGTAATGTTACACTGATCCCTGACATGTTTATAAGCCTATAATAGTCCCAATAATTCTAAAAGGGATAACACTCACCATTATAGCATCATCTGGCATGTCCTCCTCCAGGTTGTCCTTGGCTACTTTCTCCAGAGTTGCTATAGCAACCACCCGCACCTTCTCATGATAATTATCCTCCAGATTGCGACATTGCACAAATGTATGACAGTGTCATGGAAATTCTAAATTAGATAATTATCACTAATTTTACACAAAAACTGTGTGTGTGTGTCACTGTGTTTTAAACAAGACTGGATTACTGACCACACCAAGCAAACAACTGCAACTGGGACCCAGATTTGATTCAATTAAAACTGAATTGGGAATGTATGAATACTAATAAAAGTATGAATACAGTATCTCAATGGCTTATTCACGAGTGAGGACAAGAACCTCAGAACGGTAATGAACCAGCATTATTGGAAATGATTCAAAGCTCTTAAACTGATGCACAGTGAGAAAGGATATATCCCTTGAACAGTTTCACTGAAGTTGCCGACCATGTCTGAGATGTTGATGCCCAACTTTTTGATGATATCCTGAAATGAACAGGAGGAGAACATTATGAGTAAATCTCAAACAAAGGCACAGTAGAGAGGCACACAGTTTTTGACATGTGGGTGTTGAGTAAATTATTGAATCTGTATCTATAGAATAATCTATGTAACATATTGAGTCTGAAGAGAATTGAGGAGGGACTCAATGACATACTATTTTTTTCTGAATAAATTTAAACTATATTTGGAGATGATGTTTCACAAAGTATAGAAGATGCACACACACACACACACACACACACACACACACACACACACACACACACACCTACCTCCAGCTGGCTGACCAGCTCAAACTCCAGTGTCATGAGGCTTTTACAGAGTTGGTTGATTTCATCATTGCAGTGGTTGATCTTAACCTTGAGAAGGTCTGGGTCTGATAACTGCTGCAACTCCACTATCCTCTAGAATGGTGTGAACACAAGCAATATTCTTATATACTAATAGTAGGTTTACTGAGTCATCTAAACAACTTTGTAGATACGTTTATTACCTCTTTGTGTTGCTGCTCAAAATTTGCCAATATTTGCGATGCTTTCTGCTGGTGGTCTGTCACAGCTTTAGTCTGACCTCTGAAGAAGGAGCTCACCTCTGTCTCTCTTCGCTTATGTTCAGCCAAGCCTATTTCAAATAACTGCATGCACAGCTCCACCATTTGGTTCTCAAATGTAAGCGCAGAGTTAAGGAATTCAAGTAATGATTTCCCCAGATTATATGTTCTAATTAACACACCAGCATGGATTAGAAAGCCAAGACAACAAAGGATATGTTTGAAGCAGATGAGCCACTCCAGGCACCAAGTGCAGTGTCTCTGCCTCTGGATCATCTTTGAGCATGCTCTTAAACAGATGAGACCCATTCAGGAACACCACAAAGGCATCCTGTTGGAAAGAAGAGCTTAACTTACACTGTACACAAATGTTGAGAGCTCAACAGCTCAAAATAACTACATCATCAAATGTGAACTTTAAATATTACCGTGTGTAATTTGACTTCAGCGTCCTGGCTTTGCTGAGCCTTATCAGCTTGTTGTATCTGCAGCTCTGCACGTCTCGTCTCCTCAAGAAGATACTGGTATTTGATAGCTGCTTCATTTTTCTGCACATACACACATGTGATTTAGTTATACAGTATCAACATGGCAAATCATACATACCTATTTCCAAACAAACTTGGGCATAGTTATGGTTTAAAAGAAAATTATCTATAAAAATGCTTAAAGGAAGAAGACTATGAAACATATGTGAATACAGTAGTTTGCAACTTGGTTTTGAGTCAAAACACACACCTGTTTATACTTACTGTCTTCTCATCAATTAATCTGTAGTCCAGGCACATCAATTTGGGAAAGTAGGCTGTGATGAAAAATTTGTAGTTGTCTTCCTCAGACACAGGATTTCCAAATAGGCTGAGGGTGAACACGTTCTTAAACTTCCTGAGGTAGAGCACCTTTGAAATGCATTCAATTTGCATTAGGTTGTGTAAACATTCTGTAATGTTATATTCTGAAACTGCAAAACACAAATGTTACACAGTACTTGTAATACAAATGCAGTATGTTACATATAACATGTGACAGATTTATGCAAGAAGATTTTCTTACGTTGTCCAACTGTCCAATGAGGTTGTTTGCAATGCAGAAATGGGTGAGTTTCTCAAGTGTGTCCATGTTTTCAATGACAGAGATTTTGTTGTTGGATAAATTCAGCACTTCAAGCTTCCGCAGAGACTCCAGACCCTCAATTTTCTCTATCCTGTTGAATGACAGATCTAAAAGACACATTCAGAGTCATTATTACTGGTGGTTACTGGGCTAATATTTTGAGATGTTGTCTACATCTTTGCCAGCACAATTAGGACAAGAAAGCGTGAGCAGAATATAAATACAAAGCTTGGTCTTACTAAGCCATGTCAGATTGCCCAGAGAGTCCAGGCCCTCAATCTTCTCAATGAGGTTGTTGTTCATGTCAAGCCTGGTCAAGGACGTGAATTCCCATAAGTGGTCAATCATCAAGATGTCTGCAAACAAACAACATCTCACACACACAAACCCAATACACATTCATACGCTGAAAAAAATTAGTAATTTTTATTTTCTTACTTCTGTATTCCAGACATAGTTTAAGGATTTCATTAAAGTGGATTCCCTCCACACTGGCAACACATCCAGTCTTATCTTGAGTAATCTGCTTCACTACTGCATCCCGCAGAATCTCCTCATCCATCAAAATGGGCTTAAATCTACCACAGTTCCTTTTCATCCTGCTGCTAGTGGGCGTTGGAGGCTCACTTGACTTCACTTTACCCTCTGCTCAAAAAAGAAAGTAGATCATATTTTGTTAAATTGTAGCTTTGCATGTTGACGATGACAAACAAGGAAAATAAAATAAAAAACTGATGGTGTAACTAATCTAGGTTTATATAAGCTAACACCGTCATTAGCTTCCAAAAATGAAATAATTAATGAGCTTACCAGACAAACATTAGGCAACATTAACTACCTACCAACGACAGCCGCAAAATCTAGCTATTTGTTGTTTTTACAACGCAAAGTACTTAAAAAATCACACAACACAAGACAAGCAAGATAGTTTCTAACCTCTTACCTCAGCTGTTTACACACTGTTACCTAGCAACTAGCTGACGTCAAGCTGCGTTCAACGTGATTCTGTTAAAATATTTTAACTTCAAAATATACTTGCTTGACCCATTCATATAGGCAATAACAAGAAATATCAAAATAATGGTTAGCCATGATAACTCTAAAATTTTGCGCACAGTTGTTTTATTTTGGTTAAACATTTTTTTTCAAAAGTGCCATGTAGGCTATATCCAGTCAATAGTTACGTGTATCTATAGTCTGTATTTCGGAGGACTAATGGTTGAGTTCATTTTGTATCGTTGTTTGTGTATTTCCGTGCATGTATATACAATTATGGCGCGGTATCGAGTAAAATACGCGTTTAAACGTACAAAACCGTTCGTTGAACGCAGCTTCGGTTGCTAAACATGACCGACGTTGATTCCAGCCAATACGCATTTTACGTTCTTTTTCTCGACCAATAGAATTGCTCTGTGGGCGGGACTCGCTGGTGACGCCTCTGGGCCTCAGCCTCAGCCGTTCCCGAGCGGACTGTTTGTTGTCAAAATGGAGTTCTTACTCGGCAATCCGTACAGCACTCCCGTGGGCCAGTGTATAGGTACGTCAGCCTTGGAAACATCCATTAGAGATGTGATGCCTCCTCCTTACATACATAATCTGAGCGTAGAACAGACATTTGGTGTTTTCTACTAGGATTTACGCTACCTGTGGTCGCGCCAGTGGAAATAGCCAGCTAGCAAGCGTCATCGCGGCAAACGTCATCTACTTGAAATGAGCTTTTAGCTAATGTTAGCCCGCTAAACTGCCGAACTTAGTCCGCTGTAATTGCAAGTACATTACGCCAAATCACTGCATGTGTGTAGGCAAGGCAGTGCAGTTTTCAGGGGGAATGGCATGGACGGTGTGGCATAAAGTGGCTCGGCCAAGTTAGTCCGTGAACCGCACTGCTTGGTCAGTTTTAAAGCTCCAGGCTCTCCGCTGCGGCGCGTCTCAGTCCTGCAGAGGAGAAGAAGAAAGACGTGTTCAACCACACCAAAGGGATGTGGTTGAACACGTCTTTGCAATCTCTGCCTCGGAGATGAACAACCTCTGACCCTGAACAGTTGCCACCGAGGCCTTTTATCATGAGGGAATGACAGAAATAACAAGAGCAGCTTTTCCCGTGAGATCCACAGAACACGCTTTTGTTTTGTCTGGGTGCTGCTTTGCTTTGTTTCCTTTCCTTATCGGTTTAATGGAATCTAGTAAAGCTCAGAGATGAGGAAGCATCCACTCTGACTCTGTGTTACAATAACATTACTGTTCTCTTCCTTTTTATAGAGAGACAACCATCTTTGGATCTGTTGGATCATTTCCTACCTTGACTCCAACCCTTTCTATTTATAAACAGTTTTGAATTGATTTTGAATGCAAGTGTTTACAAAGTTGTATAAACGATCCTAAAGATTTTAAGCAGCATTTCCTGTTTTATTAACATTGAGTAAAGCCCCTGTCAAACAGATGTGGACCAAACATTAATTTCTCCCAATGTTGATTTGTATTTACCTTTAAGTAAATGCAGAAGCATTTGTTGATTACATATTTTCTTCTGTGAGTAAAAGTAGAGCAAGCTGCTCTTTTATAAATAAGGACCTGTAGATCTCATACTTTTTCATGTTCTTAACCCACATGTTTTTCACGTTTACTAGAGATAGAAAGTAGATAACCATGCAATGCTTTAAGCAAGCTCCTTAGCACACTGGATGGAAACTGTTTGGAGGAAGCACGTCTATATAAATTAGAGGGCCTTTGCATTGTTAAATGGGCCTGGGTGAGTGTTACCCACCACCCACTGGTCAGCTGATGTGTGCCATGCCATCCAAGATGGTTCACAGAGATGGCTGCATCTCCAGCCTGACCTCTCCGGTGTGGGTCGCTGCACTGTGCAGAGTTGTACCGCCAGCTGTCTGTTGGGCTGTTGCAGTGCTACTGTACACCACAGCAGCAGGGCAAAGGATCAGCTTACCTGAAACAACGAGAGAGAGAGATTGACAGAGGAGACAGATAACAGCTGATGAGGGATGCATTGTGAAGAACTTCATAGAGCTTTTTCATTTCCTAAGTGACTGAGGGGGCGGTGGTGGAGGGGTTAGAGGTGGTGAATGATGTGTGAAGGTGTGAATATATGTTTTTGTTGTCATTTCTCATGAGGGAAAGTTCGAGCCATGGTTCTCGCAGTCAGTCAAGTGAGTGGTATTGGTAATGCAGTAGTTCATCCACAGATTTCAACTGATTGAAACGAAATGTTTTTAATCATGCACTTTTAATATGGGAATCTGTCAAGCTTTGTAGGTAGGCCTATAGGTCAGTTTGCCATGCCATCTTTTTATACATCCACTGACTATTTTGCAGAATATCATACAAAAATTTAAATTGTAGATTTAAGAATATCTTCCACTATTTGACCAGACAAAGAACCCTATACATAACCGGCCATATTCAATATTTAGGCACCCAGCTTTTGGCTAGAAGCTGGTGTCAAACTTCTGCTATTTCTGAGGTAAAAGTGAGCAAATACAATAAAGACAAAAGGTAAGGACAACTGGAAAATGTCTCATGCAAGGAAGAGTCTTAAAAGAGGACAAAACGTGAAGAGTTGGGGCCAGAGAGGGACAGAGATTTGTGGCTTTGTTGGCAGTGCATGGCACAGCCTGTCCCCGTTAAAGCCATGTGATCGACTGGCTTCACTGGTGTGGTGTCGATTCCCAGGACTGGGGGGATTGACACAACACCATGAATGAATGCACTCAGCGGGCATTTAACTTCATTAGCAAGGCTCTGATTGTTCAGTGTCGTTCTAGCTCATTTCACACAGAGAGATCAGATATATTTTTTTTCTCTTTTCTTTCCTCCCCGTGCTCTGCCGCCCGGCCTTGACCTGACAATCCACTTGAGGAGATTACATGGGATATCCCAGCGGCAGCAGCTAGCTGGTTAATTCTTCCAAACTTATGCTTTATATGCTGTACAGCCTGACACCGAGGCACAGCACAGTGTTTTTAAATTCTGCTCATGCTGAAATTCACTTTATGTCTCCCTGTTTTTGTAGATAAGTGTGTTTGTAGGTGAAACTCCAAAAAAAAAGAAAAAAAGATGCCTGGCTGTCTCTCAGTGCTTGCCCAGTCTCTGACAACTAAGTTGATTAGAGAGGGGAGGTAGAGCATGAATAAGGCATGGCTGTCAGGCTTGTCCAACGTTGAGCTTCCCAAAAGGAAGGCAACATGGCCCAGCGAGAGGCTTTTGGCCTGGGCATGACAGCCTGCTCAGGGCCTCTGGGCTTCGGGGAGGGAAGCTCCTCCTGTCCAAGCTCAAGAATCGTCTAATGAGAATCTATTGAGTGTCAGTCACAGGAACCCAGTCACAGCTCACTTCGGTGGAAAACCTTTTTTTGTGTTTCACTGTGAATCTCCCCCCCAAATGACTGCGATCTTGAAAGATATCAGCATCCACCGACATGATGGATGGATTCGGGGGACAGGAGAGGAAGGAGGAGACAGAGCGAGGAACGCAGTGATGACTGCAATGTCAGTTCATCACTGTAGCTTCTCACAGTCTGGATCACATTATTTCCTGGCTGCTGCCAAAACACTATTAAATGGTAGGGTGGAGTGTGAAGGGGAAAGCAGGGTCTCTGTGGCTGAGTACACAGCCGCATCACGCCCACAACCAGCTACACTCCTCTGAGATGTTAGCTTTCCTCTTTCCAGCTGACTGTTTTAGTTAATTTACTAGAGTTGGAGGCATCAGAACAACAGGTGGTGTTTGGTTGCTGTCAATCAAATCTGATCAAACCACACCCACACAGTCCTCCTGGAGCTGAGTTTTTTAGTGTTCTTAGTGTTCTTTTTTTTTTTTACTTTAATTGTAGCTTATTTAGTTATAAATATATAATGTTACAGATTTGAAGCCATGTTGTAGACAGTGTAGACACATACAGTCTATTCACCTGAGTGAATAAGGTTATGACTAGGGCTGCAACTAACGATTATTTTCATTATCGATTAATCTGCCGATTATTTTCATGATTAATCGTTTAGTCTATAAAATGTCAAAAAACTGTTAAAAATGCTCATCACAATTACCCAGAGCCCAAAGTGACATCTTCAAATTGATTCTGTTGTCCAACCAGCAGTCGAAAACTCTTCATTTACTGTCATAATGACAAAGAAAAGCAGCAAATCCTTGCTTTTAAGAAGCTGGAACCAGCAAATGTTTGACATTTTTGCTTGAATAATGACTGAAACGATTAATCGATTATCAAAATGGTTGGCAATTAATTTCTTTCGACCGACTAATCGATTAATTGACTAATCGTTGCAGCTCTAGTTATGCCTTATGATGTATTTTCCATTTGTCATATTGCTCGTATCCACAAGATGCTTGGCAGAATAAAAAGGGACATTAGAGAGACACAGAGAACTGAAGTGTGTCACCATATGCTTACTTGCTTACACAACAGTTTTACTTTCAATATTATGTAAACCACGGGTTGCTTTAATTAGTGTGTGCATCGACTTTAGCACAGGCGACAACCCGAGCCTGACTAACATGCAGCATCGTGCTTGCTAGTGAGACAGCTGACAGCATACAAACAGTGGATCGGGTATCAAAACTAAAATTTACTTCAGTTCCAGCCACCCTCAGGTTTGGGTTGTAGAGTAACCAAGACTTACGAATCACTAATACTCAGATAAAACTTAACTGTCTGTAGGCAGTCGTATGTTTCTCTCTGAGGGTGGTATTGTCATTATGTTGGGTTGTAAACAACGTTGGATCTGTGTAAAAAGCCACCAGCTTCCTGTCTCACAGCACATATTAACGTAAATTAAATAAAAACTGATGCTCTCTTAATTTGTGTGTTATTCTTGTGTAGAATGAAGTAAAGTCAGGGCTCTACGCTTTCATTTATTTTTAGGCCCACAGATGAAAATTAAGTGGAAATAACATTATATAAATATAAATATTCTGTTGAACTCTTTGTGTTTTCCTCCAGAGAGGGCCACAGATGGAGGCCTACAGAATGAGGACTGGACCCTCAACATGGAGATCTGCGATATCATAAACGAGACAGACGAGGGGTGAGCTGCTATACACCTTCTAGGAGTTCATCATTGTTGGGTTATAATTTGCTTCACCACTGTTCTGCAGGATTAGTCAGTCCCACAACATAATGGAAGTTTCATTGTTTTGTCACACACTGGCTGACCGAGTGACTCCAGCAAATACACTTACTACTGTGCTTCACCAACAGACACCAAGCTACAGAAAGCCTTTTGTTTTCTTTAGGTGTCACTGACTGAATGAGTGAATGAATGAAATTCTTATATCAGTCTCCTATGTTACAAGATGCCCAGATACAACAAAAAAACAAACAAAAATGACCTGATTTGCGTTTTTCAATGCTCCTATTATCAGCATATCAGTATTCAAAATATTTTAAACAAAAAGCTTTATCTGCCTTCTCCAGCATTCACAAATGTTGTTACTTCTTATCAGACCGTAACAGCTCTAGATTGGGTTTTGAATTGCTGCATATGATGGTGATCTACAATTTTAATGTACAATAAAACGTGCAAACTTTTGTAACTTTCTTCCACAACAGCATTGAATTCACTTGTGGTTATGAATCGTAGAGCAAAAGTTTTTAGTTCACCTACACTAAGGCATATTAAACAGACAGTTTTGTAGCTTAAATAAATGTGATCGTCAAGGGATCCCAGCCAGTATCTCCTTCATGCAGAGTGTGTTTTTTCTGGAAGAATATTGGAATCTGTCTTTTTCCATTTTTTCCCTCAGCGCTTTCCTTTTTCTCTTTTCCCCTGCTTTTTCACATTCTTCATGCCTACACACACTCATTGTCTTGGCATGCGACATGGGGCCCTCTCTGTCATACTCAAAGACACACACACACACACACACACACAACCTCGCACAGTCAGAGAGGGAGTTCAGCTTCACAGAACACAGAACTTCTTGTCTGCAAGATGTTCAGCAACAACTTAGACAATGTCTGGCTCGCTCCAGACTTCGGCTTGAGCTTCAGGAAATTCTGCAACTGAAAATGCCTTTTTTTTTTTTTTTTTTTTTGTGAACATATGTTGTGTTAACACATGCAACTGTGTGCTTTCAAATGATCAGTTAGCCAATGGCAAGTGTGCCAACAAGATATAACAAAATAGATGCACCATCCAAAACCAAAAAGGCAACTGCAACAGTGAATCAGAGACACACTGAACACACGCACATACAGAGGGCTGTCTGAGGAAGCTATACAGTATATCAGACTTTATGCTCTATCTCCTATCTATTTCAGTTCCCTCACTCAGTAAACGTACCGTATCTCATGAAGGAGTTCATAAAAGCTTATTACGCCTCATCTGCAGCGGAGAGACGGGCAGTACGAGGCAGAAAGCCAACCTGAACTCTTCACGCATGGGCAGCTTCGATCTCGCCTTGGGAGAAACAGAGAGTCACGCAGAAAGAAGAGAGAGAAACAGATGGTGTGACGGTTCTTCTCTGTCTTAGTCAAACAGCTACACTGACAGACTGACCAGCATCTGTTATTGTGGCACCGAGAATCATTTATTCCAACAAAGTCAAAGATGTAATGCCTGCTCTCAGCTGGGGCGCTTCATCCAGCTGTATCTTTTGTGCCGTTTCCCTCTAGGCCAAAAGACGCTATGCGGGCACTGAAGAAAAGACTCAGTGGCAACAAGAACTACAGAGAAGTGATGCTGGCACTAACGGTGAGAGGTTTTTACTTTTAGCTGGATTTTTTTAAATTGTAAAAGTGGCATCAGTAGGACTTATGCAACGAAAAACAGGTACATTTCCTGATGATTTTATTCTCAGGAAGCCGCGTCCAAGCTGCTTTTCAGTGTGTAGGCCACATTAAAGGACTGCGCCCTGCATCAAACTTGAACTCTCCAGATCTTATGTTCTTTCCTGGTCATTTTATTCCGCTGTGTCTCTTCTCCCAGCCACTGTCAGGGCTGTTTTTAGCCATGCCTTTTGAGCTGTGTCCATATCCACCCACTTCTTTGACATCTCTGCTAGTTAAAAACCCTTCTTCTGTGAAGGCCAGCGAGCAAAGTCCTTCCTTTTCTCAGCTGCCTCTCACACACAAACTTTCCTGTGCTCTCCAGTTGTTTTTTTTTTTTCAATATGCCAGGCTTCTATCTCTATTTAATCTTCTCCCTCCCTGCAGGTATTGGAGACATGTGTGAAGAACTGCGGTCACAGGTTTCATGTCCAGGTGGCCAATAGAGATTTCATCGACGGCGTGTTGGTCAAAATTATCTCCCCCAAAACCAATCCTCCAACCATCGTACAAGACAAAGTGCTGTCGCTCATACAGGTATTGGGGCTTTCTCTGTTAGTTCTGCTTCTGCTCTTGTTCACAAATAAGCCACACTTCAATGGCGAGACTGTGTCATACGTGACATCCTGAAATCATATTGTTAAATGACAGATATCCTGCTCAGTGTGATGATAGCAGTCAGCTTTGTAAATGGCATCAAGTAGGTCAGTCAGTGGTGGAGTCTCCGGGAAGCCAGGTGTTGCACCACACACTGCAGCCTCTGGTGCTATCCAGTTACCCCAGGTCACCTCAGCCAACAGGCGGTGTTCTCCGTCTCTCTTTACACTATACTCTAATTATTTATAGGGAATTGTTGAAGGAGACCCCACAGAGACTCCTCTTTTAGACTCAGTCTTTCTGTCCTTTGCTCGGTCTATTTACACCATCAGAGAGTGTATGTCTGGTAGTTCCTTGACCATTATTATTATGGTTATGTTTTTTTTTTTCAAGGATGTACACGCAGGGCAGGATGAAAAACCTCTTTGTACAGATGTCGTGATGCAAAATAACTATTTAGTCTTTTATGTTTATTGTACATCAAAATGTTTGTGTGTGTGTTGTGGCAGGCCTGGGCTGATGCCTTCAGGAGTAGCCCTGATCTAACTGGTGTGGTCCACATTTATGAGGAACTGAAGAGGAAAGGCATTGAGTTCCCAATGGCAGACCTGGATGCACTATCTCCCATCCACACACCACAGAGGGTGAGAAGAAAGAAATATACACACACAGTACAAACACACGTGTATGTTGACACAGTAATATCCTTAGCGGTATTCTTTTCTTCCAGGGTACACCAGAGGTGGACCCAGCCATGATCAAGTACCTAGCCCCTGCCTCACCTGCTGCCGGGACTCCTGCTCCTTCCCCGAGCCCTGCCTCTGCCACACAGGACCCCAGCATGCCCAGCCCCATCATAGCAACCCCTGAACAGGTGAGAGGCATGGACAGCAACCTCTGACCAATGAAATGAATGCTTTGCTGCACTTGCTCGTAAAGTGAAGTCATATCTTTATACAGCCCATTTCCCCAGAGTCTGTCAATAAAGCTGATTTATCCAGAGTTTAGCAGTTAAATTGTGAAGTTCATATATTAAAGCAACTTACAAGATTTTAGTTGAATATCATGACTAACTCAGTCCCCTGCCTTCAAGAACATCTGCAACACTGCTGATACTGAATAAGCCCTGAACGTTTTTAAATGACCTTTGAGCCTCTGTGCTTTCAGATCGCCCGGCTTCGCAGTGAGCTGGACATAGTGAGAGGAAACACCAAAGTCATGTCGGAGATGCTAACAGAGATGGTCCCTGGTCAGGAAGATTCCTCAGACCTAGAACTGCTTCAGGTTAGAGGCACATGAATACACTATGAGGTTTATCTTAACCAAATACATGCAGCTTCACACATTATCGCTTATGTTGTGCCTGACACGACTTTACATTTTTCTTAATAACAGCGGAAATGAACTTTATGGGTTTTAATGTTTAATGTGGATTTTAAGTTGATGTGGTTTTAGAGTTGCAAAGGCAAATCCAAGTCCAGAAGACATATATTTTGTTCCTTATATGAAACGGTCTGTCAGGAGATCATACTAGCATCCCTACTCTAAAACAAAACACTAGGAATAAAGGCTCATGCCAAATATTTTACTATATGAATCCCCACTCGCTGTAAAGGATGTTAATTCACAAAGCAAAAAGCTTTCCAACGTCAGCTGTAAAGTGTTGGAGTTCTGTGCAGCCACCAGGGGGAGTAGTGTCTTTAGTTTTCAAAGGAAATGCTCAACTCGCCCACAACTCATCAGGAGCCAGTTGGCTGTGGTAAAAATTCCTGGAATTGGCAATTAATCAGTGATATACAAACTCATGCAGAGTTTAATCTCCTCAGGCCAAATCCACTCAGGTATTTGTGTCAGCTGCAAGGATCTGGCCGTGAGCTGAGGTGCCCGTGCCAGTTGTAATGGTTATGTGGTGCCTTTTCTTTTTTCTTTCTTTCATTCACAGATTTTTTACACGGTTGAGCAACATCAAATGCCTTGCAAAAAATATACATACAGTTAATTTTCCCAGATTTAGACAATGCTCTCCACCCATTCTGTCAAACTTCAGCTGTATAATATATGTATGACAAAATGATTTGTTAATACAGGGTTGAGTCATTAGTAGATATACGTTTGCCTATTTGTTTGTGTGTGTCTGTCCATCTTTCTATAGCTCGCTCTTTCTCCATCTCCCTTTGTTTCTGTTTCTATCTATTGAATTTACAATGAATCTATTGATCAATCTGTTGATGTGCCAATCTACCAAGGAGCTGAACAGAACATGCAGGGCTATGCAGCAGAGAGTGGTTGAGCTGATTTCACGCGTCTCTAACGAGGAAGTGACTGAGGAGCTGCTACATGTCAATGACGACCTCAACAACATTTTCCTCCGATATGAGAGGTACGATCAATCAAACCATCAATCCAACTTTATTTGTACAAGGGCTGACATGACATGCTTGTTGTTTTTTTTTACGGTGCCGTGATTGTCAGAAAAATCCACTCAAGTTGAATTTGTTTTTTTTAACTTTATTTTGGTATCCTAAAATTATCTTTGATGTCAATGCAGTTTTTGTCTGTCCAACACCTGAATTTGATGTTTTTGGTCCAATATGTTTAATGGATAAGTAATTGGTGCTTGTCAGAGCTTTGTTGGTTTGAAAAACTGTATCTCAATCCATAATTTTAAAGATGAGTTTCCAGATATGATTATACCAAAGCTTATCAATGAAAAATCAAATTTTTGAGAAAGCGTGCTTAATACAGTTTGAGTTCAAACACCAGAAAGTTGCAGAGCTTGTATGAAGAGCTGTGCATAACTACTTCCTTTTAAACATTCTGCGGCTTCAAGCTGGTAAAATGTCTCTGTCATGAGGCGTCTGAAGATGAAAGATGTGTAAGCATTTGAACCTCACAAAGCTTGTGGTGAAACATTCAAAGGTTTATGTGCTGCTCGCAGGTACGAGAGGTACAGGTCGGGTAGAGCCGCGCAGAACAACGGGGTGAGTACCATCAACAGAAACTCTGCGTGTTAAGAGCAGAAATCAAACACCCAAAATTCTCTTTTAGGATCGCTTGTTTTCTGTAAGCTGTCAGCATGTTTTCATCAAAATTCTTATCTTTTTTACATTTTAATACATCTGCATTTGCATCGCCTGGGGCAATGTGTCTAACATTAAGGATGCTTTGAGAGATGTTTCAAACATAAAGCCGACCACGCAGCCATTTGTTGTGCTTATTTTACCATTTTAGTATCTGAATTAATAATCGCTATTTACTGTGTGTTATAAAAGCATACACAGTCCGCTGCAGCATTAAAATGCAATGCAGTTTTAGCTCTATTAAAACTGGAATGGCAAAGCAGAACAATTTCCAATTGTTACATTTGCCAGTATCAGTGTTTCGCCAGAGGATCGGGGCATCTCTCACTACATCCCACATAGCTGTTTGTTTTTGCGTTCTGTTGATTCTGTGTGCTCTGTCTGTTTGTGTTGTGGCTAGCTGATGGAGGCAAGTATGACGCTAGCGCTGAGTTCAATCCTAGCCAGTGCGCTGGGATGAACAGAGCGATGAATGTTGACACGTCTGCTGTATGGAGCTAATGCTCAGACCCATACGACGCGTCAACATCAGTACCACTGTGTGAGACTAGATGCTATACGCCCTTCCCTCCCTGCCTTCTTGCCTTCTGTCTCGCACATCTGAAGTCTTGTGCAACTGTTTATTCAACCCTCAGTATTGTTCCTAGCATAGCCTCCAATCCACAGCTACACTCCTGGCCCACAGTGTTGTCTCAAATTGTGTAAATAGTCAATCCTGTAGAATTTCAGTAGCTACAAAGTATTCTCTCTATATACAAAGAGCAAACACTCAAACTTATAAGCATTCTTCGTCTCTGTTTGCTGTCTGAACTCTGTTACATTCACCAGTTCTAGTAAAACCTAAAAAGCACTGCATATTGACGTTGTTTCATACTTATTTGAATCCATTCATAATTGTTGACGGCCATCTCACTGTTTCCTCTCTCTGTCCCCTTTCCAGATGTTGAATGAGGCCACAGAGGACAACCTGATAGACCTGGGTCCGGGCTCCCCTGCCGTGGTCACGCCGAGGATCACCTCCAGCCCTCCACCCCACTTCACCGTCGTGGCTGCTGCCTCCCCAGCCCGTAACCCCACGACAGCCTCGCTGTCCTCTGCACTAGCCGGTCTTGGTAAGAATAAAGTGGGATCAAGTCTGTTTTCCAGTGTTTGAAACAGGATTCACCTGCACGCACTTCTTGCTCCCAAATTCCAACTTATCATACACATACACTCACTCTCACCAGAGCTGTAACGTCCCTCCTCCCCGGTCTCTGCAGACCTGGCATTGGAGAAGCAGCAGAGTGTAGAAAATGCTCATAATTCGGCTACTAATGGGAAATAAGCCCAGCAACATCACTCATTGCTAGAAACTCTTCCCTACCACTGCTAGCTCCCCTGTTGGTCTCTAGAAAGTCTCCGCTGTAGTATTCTGGTCAAAGCTTAAATATATTGCTGTTCTTGATGTAGAGGCAGCTACACAGTGCTAAATAGGAGTGCTAAATCTTCATCTGCATTTTTTAATTAATTCCATTTATCCCGTCACTCCTTTTTGTCCCGTTTCTTTGAATCCTTCTTCATATTAATCCTCAATCTCTGCTTTTCCCCTCTCCAGACGTAGCTTCAGACAGCGTGAGCGGGACCTTGTCCTCTCTATCAGGCCCAAACCAGGATGACTTTGACATGTTTGCCCAGACCAGGAGCAGCTCTCTGGCTGAACAACGCAAAAAGTAGGTCTACATTTTGCTTCTGGGGCAGCCCAGATCCTCTCATGTTAATATCCAGGGTGTCATTTATTTTAATTAAATAGCTATTCATAACCACCTTTAATATTTAAAATAAAATCCACCCATGGGCACATTTTGTTCCATGGTGTTCACTGCATACAAGTGTTTTTTTATTTTTTTTCATGATGAAGTTTTATACTTTACTTTTTGATGTGCACACTGTCCCTTAACCTGCCCTCACTACATCTTCTTATGTCAGTTATTTCCTCCTGCGTTTCCTAGAATGGCTTCTGAATACCTCCGGGCTATGAATGTTAATCTGGTATTTTCTCATCCAAGAACTTGTTGCCTTCAGCTGTGTGTTGAACATTAAGGTGGAGAGAATAAAAGTGATAAAGTTACTTTATCGCTAAGGGCAAGACAGACAGTTTCCCATTTGAGAAAAATGTGCAACCTCACAGGTTTAAATCCGACCAGAGACCTTTTGTCGCATTTCATTCCCCTCTTTCTGTCTTTCTCCTCTTTGCTGTCTTATAAAGGCAATATGGCCAAACCCCATTGATGCTGTTCTTGAAAAATCTCACTTATGTTGCTATTTTACTGTTTTTGACTGTGTTAAAAAAAAGGAGACTTTTAGGGTGGATTTTTCCTTCATTTGTCACATTTGTTATTGTAATTTGTTTCTGGTGATTTTAATGTCTCATTCTGCTGCTTAAGTGCTACACCTTAACTATGTTGTTAATGTTTTTGTGCACAGCGTAAAGTATGAGGACCCTCAGGCTCTGGGCGGCCTGGCCTCGGCTTTGGATGTGAGACAACAGAACGCAGGAGGGGTAAGTCACTGATGCATGGAGTTGAATGCAGCTTTCACCCATGTATGGAGTGGGGGTGCTGTGACAAGCCTTCCCGTACCAGTCTGTCCTCAGCCCTTGGTCACTCCCTGCATGTGATGGTCTGTAACACTGTATGTTCTACAGTGACACTTGTCCTGTGTGCAGTGATACGTGAACTTTGATCTAACAAAAAGGCGTAGGTTTGTCAACTGCTATTACTGAATAGCTAAAATAAATATCTCACAATGTGGTAACTGTGCAAGTGTTAAGCGTGCCCATAAGTTAGCATAAGTAAGTACTAAAATGGTGTCATTTTTTTGCATTTGTTCAGGGTAAATATTTGTTCTAGCAGTTCTGTCTCTTCAAAACATGAATTCACATTTCTCATTCTTCAAACCAGATATCAGTACTTTCTTTCTTCCTTTCTCCAGTTTCTGTTTATTTAAATAAAACACCACACAATCACATGCTAGTTTCAAGATTTCTGTAGTCGTTCTCCCTGTCTGAGCACACATTGCAATATATTTGCATGGTTATCGCTATGTACACAGATGATTCTGAAACCTGAACTGCCATACACACATGCAGACACACACAAGCGCACACACAGCGGTGATTGCACATACCATCCCTTTTTTTTTTTTTTTTTTTTAAGTTTAGTGCCCTCTGCCTCGTCCAGCATTTTTACTTGAGGGAGTTCAAAGTCTTTTTCCCCTTTTTATTTTCCTCATTTTCATCTTTATGGAACGAACCGTTCACCATTCTCTTCTGTTCTCTCCCCTTTTCTCCCCCTTTAAATGGCAATCGTCTCTTGCATATTTGACTTCTCCTCTGTCTCTCTCTCCGCACTGTGTGCTATGCTGTGGTGGGGGCCTGCTGCCTTTCTTCTCTTGTGTAAGGTGTTGTTCTGTTGTTGATTCAGCTGAGGGTAAAAGGGGATGATAACCCAGCAGATCAGGAGCTGCCCATAGACAGCTGGCTTATTACCCAAGGAATGGTGAGGACTCCATCCTCAGTGTGTCCTCCTACCCCTCCCTCGTGTCCACCGTCACCCCTGCTCTCCACTTCCTGCGGCATCATCCATAATCCTCATGAGCTGCTCTTCATTTTCAGCCTCATCTCACTGCTCTGTCATGGAATGCTCAAACAAGCCAAGTACCAACAAAGTTTTCCCCCCTAAGAACATCCTCCTCCATGTCGAGTACAGATGTTGTGTTGGGCAATATGACGATAGCTTAAGATGTCAAACGGGGCTAATTTTGCTACACTGTTTCTACTGAGGTAGCCGTCTCTATAATATCTGCTTTATTGGTTGTAGTAGGCCATTGCAGGCAAAGTTGCAAATCAGTAAACAGGACTGTTTTATGGCAGTACTGAATTTACAGAATTATTATGATAGTATCATGATTTAAGTATTTAATTCACTGGATTAACCAAAAACAGACACTCTTGGTATTTTATTGAAACAAGCAGTTTATCAATTCAATTTCCAGACAACAGTATGTATCAATACAGTGATATAAGATTATATCCATATTGCCTACCTCTATTGTATTCTATTGACATGGGTGCTAAGCACTATACCCGTTACTGATGCTTTCCACTTTAATGCCCCCACTAACTGTCTTTGGATTGTAGATAATACACTAACAACAAACTCACGTCTGACTCTAATTAGAAATAGATCAACCAGATGAATCAGTAGTTGTAATATTTGTAACAGTGTGACAGTTATGTTGATGTTAAGACTGTGGATATTTGAATATAAAGGATGACACTTTGAACTTATACCAGCTGTGAGTCGTGAGAGGAACAGACTTCTTATTGTGCACTTTTCTACAACATTTTCTGCTCCCGTTCACACAGCTGCATGTGGTTTGTTTTTTCCTGTGAATGACTTTCACTGCCCCGCTGCCTTGACCTTTCCTTCATTGCGTTAACTGCGATCTCACGAGGAAACCCCACCAGTGTTTGTGTAGTATATAACGGGGCCTCAGGAAAAGTTTTTGTCTTCTCTATTCAACTCTGATATCAGATCGACGTCAAATGCGGACTTTGACTTCAGAGCACAGGCAGTGAAAGGACGTGGAAGACGAGACTTTTAAGTATTGTGTGTAAACTCAATGATTTTTCTGCTTTGTAAACAAAAAGCATGCAAGTTACTTTAACAGTTTCCCTAAGTGTTACTCCTCGTGGATGGACTTCCTTTTCCAGTGACCTCTAATGCAACACATTTTCCCAGCAGTCCTGATTCACTATGATCGTTTGGTTTCCACACAAACACGAACGCAGGCGCACACCATCCACCCTGACATGGCTTCCATCACCACAGTCACTGCACACCATGCAGCGTTACAGAGTGCGCACTGTATGGTGTGTGTGCAGTGTGTGTGTGTCTGTGCGTGCGCTCCATGTATATGTGTATGCCGTGGGATTGCCCTGCCTCTCGACGGTCCCTGTGCTTTCAGCTTCTCTCATCCAATCAATCTCTTAATCACGTTCAAGCGATTTGCTAATTAACTAATGATGTGGAATAATTAACACTGCTGTGTGACATTAGTCGGCAGCTGTTAAGCCATGTCAGCACTACAGAACTAATGAGAACAATACACAACCTGGGAACTCTGGTTCTCATAGAAGACAGCTGAGTAGCAGATCGTTGCACATGATGAAACAATAAGAGCACAGACTTGAGAGGGGCAAATTTTCTTTTAATTTTTCTCATTTTGATTTGTATTATTTTGATCATCTTCCTCTCTGAGCCTTTGGTGATTCCTATTCTTGTTATTTTTGTGTGTGTTTTACAATTTTTGTTTTTGTTGTCGGGTTTCTTTCTGTTGCGTGGCTTTGGCGCTACCCCTTGGTTTGTCCATGGCTTTGCTCCATAGATCCCCGTATCGCAGTCCTCTGTCATGGATGACATAGAGGAGTGGCTCTGTGCTGACGTGGTGAGACTTCTTTACCTTGATTTATATCTTTTTCTCTCCTTTCTCTCTCTTTTCTGCCCTTGGTTTTGTTTTGTTTTTTTCTTTGATAGCACATTTCATCCATCCATCTCATATAACTGCATACATTTGACTTTAGTTTTCTTTCACGTCACGTCCTTTCATTCAGTCTAATGTATTTTCCACCAGTGACTGACATATAACAGTTTACTGTGAGTCTTGAATTATAAATGCTGCTAACTTAGTGCTAATGGTAGTCAAGTTAAAACAGTTGATAGGAGCTTCCTTAACATATGCATGTGGAGGTGTTGGAGTTGGGCTCAAGAAGGTTCCTTGTTGTCTTCACCTGCGAAAAGTGTGGGAGGACGCATGATTGATGGATCCTTTGTGAGCCTTTGTATGGATTTGTCTCAGTTTGTGTGAACTTTACAGGCATTTGACTTGTATAACGCTTTGGGTATCAGCTTATTGTGTCGCTGACTGTACACTGTCTTTTGAAACAAAGACAACTCCACTAATAGTTTCTGCCAAAATAGTGTCTGTTTTTTATCTGATGGCTTTTTTGCTTCTTAATAGAAAGGGGACTCCGCCGAGGAAGGGGTGACCAGTGAAGGTATTCTCTCTATAGGTTTTGTTAATTTTCACCCTTGTGCTGATTCAAAATATAACATTGATAAACCCTCAACTCTCCATGTGTCTGACAAATCAAATTGTTTCTTTCAGAATTTGATAAGTTCCTGGAGGAGCGAGCGAAGGCAGTAGACTCTCTGCCGTCTCCCACCGGAGCTAACCCTGCTCACTCTGCCCGAGCCCCTGGTGGCTCCCACAAGAAGGCTGAACGGACGGAAGACGCCCTGTTTGCCTTGTAGACTGTTCTCAGAGAACCTCGATCTCTTCTCTAGGGCATCTAAAGGTCCTCGTCCTAAATGATCCCCCCCCCAAACAGTCTTTCCAGTCCCATTTCATCGCTGACTGGCAGTGGTGTAGCAAGTGATCTCCACCTTCTTGTCATTCTCTTGCCACAGTGTTGCTCCAACATGTTTACTGCGCACGGCTGTGTTGCGTTTTGCTATATATGGATGTATTAATCTGTTAGTGTGGGATGTACTTACTCGCAGCCCTGCATCTCATTTGTAACGCACCACCAAAGGAAGACAGCCTTACCTGTCTGATGTGGTTTAAAAATGTGGTATATTACTGCGAGATTAAAGGAAAAGGTTCACTGCAGGTCATTGCATTATGTCAGTATGGAAGCATACAATTAGGATTATATTGTGTTGTTAGCTTGTTAGCTAAATTGCTAATTTATGCTTTCATTGTTTTAATGGTTTGTCCTGCACTATGTACTAGCACTGTGGTAATGTTTTTTTTTTTTTTTTTTTTTTTTTTTACAAATACTCCAGTTAGAGCTCTAGTCATGCTTCTAATACCGAGTTATGTGTGGAATAGAAACACATTATTACCCAATTTGCCTGAAGCAGTGTGGACAAAAGACTTGCGTTAGCAGGCTAATTTTGCTAACTAGGAATGTAATAGCTAAATATTAGCTAATCTTAATGAGTGTATGCCAGCATTCCTTTAACCAAAGGGGAAGAACCTAAAAAGCACTAGCTAGGATTCTCTGTTATGTATTTCAAATGGCTAAGGGGAAGGAACGTGAATATTTCCCATCAGTCTTTTCAGTCCTCTGAAAAGCTACGACAAATTAGCTGACACAAGTATGCTCTTGAACAATTGCAAACACTTTTAGCCATTCCAAAGAATATTAAGGCTTTATTGACCAACTAACAGAATTTTAGCTGTCGAACAATAATCACGTCCATGTGTTATAAATGTAAGGGATCGTGAACATTTTCCTTCCCCTGCTATATTAATGTCCGCACTTTGAAGCAAAAACAAATCTGTATTTTGTCCTTTGTGTTTACAAGATGGTTACTATTTTTCTAGGGGGATGGGAAATGGTCTTTAGACTGACTTCATTTTGCACATAAGTTTTCTAACTGTGCAATTGCAGCGGGTGTTCACGTAGAAGTGGGTTGATGGACCGTTAAACTTATGATTGCAAAGACTTTTAAGAATATTAGAAAGTAAATAAAGATGCAAGACAAAATATGGCATTTTATCAGCAAGACTTAGCGCTGACACCCTAATCGACTAAAAGAAAAAACGTATAGCTTATAGTGATGCACAATAAAGGATGTATTCATATAGATAGATCTTCACTTACTCTGTACTATGTAATCTATATACCTCAAAATGCAGAAATTTTAGTTTCTGTATCTGGTTAAAAATGTATTGGCTCATAGTGATATCTAGAAGGCAGAGAGGTTTATATATCATTTGATCCCGATTGGGGGAAAAAAAGAGAAAAAAAACGTGCATACCCTTCATCATTGATCTTTTCGTGGTTGAGCATGCAGCAAACAAAAACAACTGTACTTTTTTTTTTGATTTGTGCAGTCAAAGACGTACTTTCATTCTTGGTATGATTCATCTGCTCCTGTTGGAGCTGCTGCCAAGCGTTCCTGTGATTGACTGATTTCAGCAAAGCAGCTCTGACTGGAGTTTGCCTTTGGTGTACTTAAGATCGCACTTTGAGGCGAAAATCAATCCTGTCTTCATTCCAGCTCTTTTGCTGAGGCTCTGGTTGGTTTTAACGTTGCTCTGCACTTGAAAGATTTTTATTTTCTTTCAGTTAATTTAAGACCAAAAGCCTTGTCAATTTAGGCATTCCATTTGAATCTCCTCCCAAGCTGTAAAAGCCTAATCTTGCATCAAAATGACTTGTTGAATTATCCGTTGTCAGTGTAGGCCTTCCAGTAGAGGGAAATATTCATGATTTGTTATACTAGCATAAATGCAGTGGTGACATTGAAAATTTATTTGTGTCTACATAATCGTTATGATTGAATATTTAAATATATTTTAGTTGAGGAAAATTAACGATTAATGAGCTTTAACTTTTTTAAAATGCTGTATGGTTACATATGGTTGTATAGGTTTAATATGGTTGCCAGGTAACTGAGATAATAGCGTTAAATTTACAATCAACCATTGCGTTCACTTTGAAAAACCTTTACCATGCAGGCTGAACAAAGAGGATTACTAAAAATGTAACAGGAGATCCTGTAAAAGGGAACTTGAGTAATTTTCTGTGTTTGTGTGTTACGTATCTCTGGATCTGTAACAGTGTATTGTGTTACTTGCTTTTATGAGGCTTGAGTCCTGATTGCAACATGTATTCCTCGAAATTCTGGTGATTTCAAAGTGGTTACTGAATGTCTTTTAATACTGATGAAGCAGAACATTTAGCTGATGTTTCATGGACATGGAGGAGAGGCTTGTTTTCTGTCAGTGGGCGTCCCATGTCTGTTTGGCTGTGCTGTCTGCTGCCATTTACTAATGGTCAGATTTTTGTTTGACCTAATGCACGTATGTAACTGCCCAATAAAACACTAGCAATGTGTGACCTCTACCTCACAACTGTTTGTGGTTATTTTACAATAACAATCTCCTGCTTCCTCTTCATGCACGTGCTGATGCAACCGGCCCTCAATCTTGCACTGTACTGACTGCTCATTGTCACATGAGCTTCTCACCCCCCTCCTCCCCATATGTTGGTTCATGGACACTTCATCCATTCTGCTCCAATAGCTTAGCACACATAAAATGTAAACAAATCTTGGTCTCACACAGTTTCTACAGAAGTTTGCTTCTTTTAGTCGACCTGTGGAGCATCAGTGGCAGGTTTCCAAAAATCTAGTGAGAAAGTGAATAAGACATGCACCTTTAAACAAACACACCCCATCACCAACAACACGAGGCTTGCTGACAGGCTTTTAATATTGCTCCACTCCCGTAGTACTGACAACTGTGCAGTGCTACTCTAGGTCACTGACCTATTTCCCCACCATGCTTTTGTGGGGCTGCCCTTTTGTGTTCATGTGACAGCGTGCTCACATTATAGCTGATACTGATCTGCCCATTGTTTACATTATTAACAATTTAAGTGTGTTGTTTACTGGAAGAAGCCTCACTTTACTAAGCTAAATTATATGTATAACTGCACTGATGGAATAGTATTTTTTATATAATAATATAATTTCTTTGACCAAAAATTACGATTTGCCTCATTTTGTGTTATTTTGGGCCACCTGTATCCCTGCAGGTTATTTCCCTGCAGGTGATGTAATCACTAGACCCAGAGGTGTGACGTCAGATCACCCCACTCGGTTCCTGAGCTTCCCATTGGACGATTTCACTGGTTCTACAGGAGGAGCCGCTGCTTCGAGTCAAACAAGCTTGGCTTTCAGTAGCACACGCCCGCTCGGCTCCCATTGGCTGCTGGGGGCAAGCCCACAATAAACACGTCCATGCTGTTTCCCTCAAAATACACAGTTTGGTGAAATATATACCCGATACTAATATGTCTGTGCAGCACTGGGATGAATAGCACTGGATAATTTATCACATATACACATTACGTTTATGCACAATAGGTAATACTTGTCATGATACGTTTCAAGTGGATCAATATAGATACTCTAGAGCCATTATATCAGTTTGTCGAGTGCGTTAGCATTCACGTCTCATTGTACATTGTCGAATTATAAACAACATGGCACACGCTCCACATGCTGTCACCTCGTCGGTCAAACGACCAAAACAACCCCGAGACACGGGGGGGGGGGGCGTGGGAATCTAGTTCGAAGCCGGCGATTGGCTGTCGCGCCTGTCAATCACCAGCTGGGTGGGCGGGTTCGTTGGGCTGCCGCTGTAAGCACGTTGGTGCTGAACGGGCTTGAAGTGTTTGGTCTTGGGTTTGACAAGTTTCCCCGGACGGTCATGGGGGCAGGAGCGAGCAGCCAGGTGGCACATCAGTAAACAAACAAAAAAAAAAAAAAGTTGCAGCTCACTTTGCGCGTGTTTCAGGTGCACTTCGGATCTGACGCTTCGGCAAATGTAGGGACGTGAGGAGCGTCCGATCTCTCCTCCACCTCCACCACCACCACCACCACCACCACCGAGCGAGTCAAGTCCACGCCGGAGAGCCAGACGCGAGGGTAAAGATGAACGGCCTGTCTTTCGACGACGCGTCGCTGGACAACCTGGACCCGACGCTGTCGCTCAGTGACCCCAGTGACATCGACACGGCCCTCTTAAGCGACATCGACGGTAAGAACGACGCGACGCCGGCTGGTTGCCGAGCAGCCGTAGCTAAAACTCTCGAACGCTGCCTCCTTCGCGCCATGTGTGCTTCGCTCATCAGTTTGACCTGCCTCCCGTCTTATACATCTTAATGTTTGGACTAAACGCCTAATTTATACCATAAATTGTAAATTAATAGCCTTTCACCACCCGGTCCAGCTAACGTTACTCACTCAGCTGGGGTGATAATGGGTGGTGGTGGTGGTGCTGTTACTTGCCCTGTCGGATCACACAGTCGTAATCTTGCTGTACGTTTAGACTAACCGGTTATTGGAGCGGGTTATCTCGGCTCTTAGGTGAGGCTAACGCGGTGCTAGGCGGTCGTGAGCGGGCCCAGTCCCCGGACGGAGGTCACCGCCGTTCACCCCTCCTCGCAGGGTTCACGGCGCCTCGGTTCACCGACCAACTCGTATAATAAACCTCTACGTTTTTGTCAAGAAATTAAAACACTAGTATAGCAATGTACCCCTATTGACACCTTTCGTCTTTCTTCTCGTTTTTGTTGTATACACGTGCTTTTTTTTTTTTTTACGTTTGTATGATGTTGTTTTTTTTTTTTTTTTTAATGAAAACCTTGTGCACATCTAGTTAAAATACACTCGGGTAGGAATTCAGCTGTTTGCGTGTGTGTACACCCGGATGGTGTAATGTTAGGGACGCAGAGTAAAGAAAGCATTTAATTAGATGTACATCTGTGGTGTAACATCTCCTGTTCCACCAGACATTTTCCAGTAATAGCTATTATGTGATTTTCTTTTGGTTTTTTTTTGATAGTAGTCAAAGTGTATTTGTGAAAAACGCCACTGCGCAGTCGGTAATGCATATCCTGGAGCCGTGCTCGCCCACTTCCCAAACTTGCCCGACAGTAACCCTCGGTGGAGCTGCTCGATGGTAACCTCGCACACAGACTCTCTTTCGTGTCTTGGGCTGATCGGCATAGCGAGTCTCTGAGACGCGCTCTGATTGGTCAAGAGCGATCACCTCATGCAAAACACTGGACTACAAATCCAGGGAGCTGCGTTTCACTGCAGACACAACATACACTCAGTGCCAGTTTTTTTTGGGTTTTTTTTGGCAGTATATTCCCAGTGAGCTTCATCAGGTCAAAACTATAACATTTATTTGGCGTCTTCTGTAGAGCAGGATATAACAGTGCCTTGAATAAACTGAAAGCACAATGCTGTCACATTTATTTTGAACATTCTAGTTTTCATATTCATTTAAACGCGTTGCCCATTAAAACCACAGCAGTTCATATGGAAAACATACATTTTGGAACATTTCAGATCTCTTATGCTCACGTCGCGCTAATGGGAATGAATCAGTAGCTGCGAAATCATAATCAAGTTAGTTTCATGACACTTTCATATAAGCTTGTCACAGTACACGGGACCCGTTTTCTGCTCGTTCTTTGCAGTACCTTGGCCCACAGCTCCAGGAATACTATAAATAGACTTGACTGCACATGGGTTGAGGAACATTAAATGTAGAAAGTACAGTACACGTGTGTTTTACTGTGTATGTCATCATACACTTTGAACTCAGATCCAGTTTTTGGTTATTACTGAATCCTGGTTCTAGTTCATGTCATATTTTTTGAAGAAACCAAAATGTGTTGAAAGCAAAAACAATCTTTGTTATTTTTAACAGTTTTTAAGGTGCCACAACAGTCATTTGTCATAAATCAAAATATTTGGTGATTCCATTTTTTGGGGGGGAAGAAATGCTAAATACAAATGTTTATTTAAATTTTAATTGTTTTATGCTTATTTTTATTTGAGTTTGACCTTCTTCTAACATTAGCTGGTTCTGGTGGCAAAATGGTGCATTCCTATCCCATGCTGCAGTAAAAGCTTGGTTAGATGTACTATACTTTCTCCTTGCATGAAGTTATTTTTTACACAGTGATTATATTTTGCTGAATTACGGTTGTATTCTGTAGCTTATTTTTCAGTGCTCTCTCTGATTTGTTGTATCATAAACTCTGTACATGTGGGTTGATGAATGGCCAGTATAGATGGGAATGCCGGAGATCCAGTTTGCTACTGAGAAGTTGTTTTCAGTAACAATAAGCCAAACTGAAAACAACGTTTATTGACAAATGCCCAGGTCTTGTAAACTTGGAATTGGGTCCAATTCAGAACTGCACTTGAAACTCGGACCGAACTCTGAGGCTTTGCACATTTCAGATTGTGCAGTTATCTCAAATTCTTATATATTTATATATATTTTTATTTTTATATTTATTTTCTACTTGGTCAATAACGGTGATGGTGGTTCTGATTTCTCTCCCTCTTCAGACATGCTACAGCTCATCAGCAACCAGGACATGGAGTTTGGAGGACTGTTTGATAACCCTCCATACACAGGGCCTCCTCCCACCCAAGAACTTTCTGGTTTGACCCAATCCGTCATCACCCCAGCTGCCCCTTCAGCCACCACCACACCTTCATCTTCCTCTTCCATCCTAAGCAATAGCCCCCACCTGGATGCACTCCTGGGCCCTCCCATCTCCCGTAGTTCCTCCACACCAGACAAGGCCTTCCAGCCTCCCACCTTCCAGCAGTCCCCCCTGGCCCAGGTGCCCAACTCCACCCAGAGGCAGCAGCCAGCCTCCCCACTGCAGGCTCAGAGCCTCAGACAGCCCCAGGTGGAGCAGCCCCAACCCATTCTCAGTCCGCCTGCCCCGGCCCAGGCAGCTTCACCCCATGGCTCACCAAGGCCGAACCCAACTTTCAGCTCCACGCCCCAGGCCCTCTTCACCTCACCTGCACCCCAGACTCCGCCGCAGCCGCAGCCGCAAACACAACTTCAGGCCCAGGCTCAGTCCCAACAGGCCCGGACCAACTACAGCAGCCCGAACAGCTACACAGGTAAGCACTCTTTGATGGTGATAGTTTGTTCTAGTGCCTAGAGAAGCTACTTTTTGTGAGTTAGATAGAATAGGATATCTACAGGTCCTTAAGTGATCCAAGTTAAAGGTATTTTCTAAGCTTTTAAAATAAGCTATTTTACCGTAGGTTATTACGGCCTTACTTCTGTTATCCAGCTTTGCATGCCTCTCATTGGATCAATGAAATACCCATAATGTATCCTGTCTGCTACACTAAAGTTGTCCCTCGACAGTCAGGTTCCTCTTGTCCTTTATCTTATTCTTTCCATGTATTTTTTTAACAACTTTCATTAGCAGTTTTCAGCCAGAAATAGGCTTATGCTGACAATGTTGTTTATTTTGGTTTTGAAATGGTCTAAAATTCAATTCCAGGTGGCTTTAAGAAAGTCTTCAAGTCTTATTTGGCTCTCTGAAAGCTGCAGATGCCTAGCAGCAGATATTCAGTGTGAAAAAGTAGTTGAAAATGGCTTTTAAAGGAGACATCAATGCTGCATTTTTTTTTTTAGCCAAGAGGAACTATAATATTTGGCTTTGTAACTGGTACACTTGTCAATGTTAACTCTTCAGTGATTAGACTGACACAATCCTTCTCAACAATACTTGTATAGGATGTTTTCCTGCATGCATTACTGTTGTATTGACTCTTGAGATACAAGGTGACGACTTTACAGCATTATGTCACAACCTTAAACTTACTGACAGATAACAATGTAAGAATGTGGAGCAAATTAAATTTTGTTCTTTTAAAAAAGGAAGGACATGCTAGAAATCAAGAACAGCAGTTAATATAGAGAAAGTGAGTGTATTTGTTATGTAAATGTCTGTTGTTAAATATTGACATTTAAAAAAGAAATGAATCCACCAGATGTATTTATTCTTTGCTTGTGTCTGCTACATGTTGACAGGTTTTTACTGCCGCACACACCTTCAGCTAAAATAGTTAATTAGCTTTAAATGGATTACAACATTACGGCCAATGTAGTTAAAAGCTGATTCGTGTTTCTCATGCTGGTCTAGTTTGGAAATCTCTCACAAATGAAACCCCATTGCCTGGCAAGGTGACCTCTCACGTGTAAGGCATTTACCAAGCAAGGACACTAGGTTATTCAACCTCAGCTGATCTCACATCCAAGTCATAATCTAATAGACTTTGCTCAGTGGTGTGGGAGTGAAAATACTTTGTCTGGGCAGCACCCATTGTATATGTACACAGTACAGTGTACTATGTATGCATACCTGCTGCAGCCATGTCCATTGAAAACATTGACACCTGATTGTTGCTGGGTTTTTTTGGGTTTTTTTTTACTCTGGATGTAAATTAAGCTTTGCTTCTGAATTGTCATGGATGCAATAGAGTTTGAATTACTCCTGGGGAAAATCCCCCAACCCTGGTACTGATAGGCGATTGCAATGACCAGCCCAGTTGGAGCTGATAAGAAACATAAGGTGACACTGAATGTTGCTATCACTTATTTCTTAGATTGCAGTAGAGTTCACCTATTGGCCTACAAACCCATAGGCGATGACTCACACAGTGTCAAGTGTAGCAAAACAAGCACTTGCTTCTAGAGTTGCACCAATAATAACCAATAATTCTTTAAAACCAATACAAATATCTAATATTTTTTCACCTTCATTGGCCAATACCAGTATGTTTTTTTTGTTTTAGTCCCAATTCAAGCTCAGTACAAATGCTGGTGTAAAAAAATGTACGTTTTTACCATTCTTAATGTAAAAAAAACACGACACTTAGTTTTGTTGGTAATATCACTGTTTTAACAGTTTACATGTTATTTATAAGATCAGAAAGATGTTCACTGCCACATCGCAGCAGTAAAAAGAATACTGGACCTATTTGACATTGCTTTTTAAATCTGATATTTGCTGATGCCATGTACTGATTCAGTGTGTTGTTTGGTACTTTCTTCTTGTATAATTCTTAACCTGTAAAATTGCAGTAGAGTTTTGCTCTTTGAGTGCTGGAATCTGATGTCGCTCAAATTTCTGTTCAAATGATCAACACTTTAAAATAACTGTAACTCTGCAATAATTTAGGTGAAAGCAATTTAGCTATTACTTCATGCATTGTAGAATTACCTGTTGAATTTGTTTGCTGACATTTTTATTGCACAGTTGCAAAAAAAGCAGCTAACGAGATGGATTGTTTTGGGGATATTTCATAAATTTTATACATGGTTGAATTAAGGCTGAAAAACAAAACTATGTTCCAGCTTGCAGTCCCGGCAGTGTGAGCCAATCCGCCACCACCACCCTGTCGTCCTCACCCCAAAGTGTTCAGCCAGTGACCATTCAGGCTCAGCTCCCAGGGCTGACCACCACATCTTCCCTCCTGGCTACGTCAGCAAGCCCGCCAGTTCAAGCCATCGCACCCCACGTACAGCAAGTACCTGTAAGTGTGTGACTTACACACAAAATAAATGCAGTGAACTCTGTTTGTGTATTGTGGAACCAAAAGCAGAACTGTATATCTTTACTGTATGTGTGTGTGTGTGTGTGTGTCTTCTCAGGTGTTACTGCAGCCCCAGTTCATCAAGGCAGAGTCTCTGCTGCTGACCACTCTGAAGCATGACCCCTGCATTGTCACTACTGTGTCCTCTCCCACATCCCTTGCCACCACCACCTCGGTACAGAGTGCTTCACTGCAGGTAGGCACATCATGTGCAACTCAATACTGAGATCGTACAAACACTTTGTTAAAGGCATTGCCACAGAGTTTACACTTTAGATATTTAACTTGTATCCAGAGCAAACCTGCAAAAGTAAAACTGCAGCTGTTTTTTGTATTTTTATTTTTTTGTAAATCATTGCCTTTTTAAGCAATCAGTAATAAGGAGTGGATTCTTTAGGTAACTGTCACCTTTTTTTCTGTCTTTCCCTAACTCTCCCCTCTCCTGTACCACCTTATTAACCTCCTCAGGCCTTTATGGGCGGTGGCACCATCCTGACCACGGTGCCCGTCATGATGGACACTGAGAAGCTGCCCATCAACCGCATCGCCATCAGCAGCAAGATGGTTGGCCAGCCACACAAGGGAGAGAAGCGCACAGCCCACAACGCTATTGAGAAGCGCTACCGCTCCTCTATTAATGACAAAATCATCGAGCTCAAAGATCTGGTGGCCGGTACCGATGCCAAGGTAGGAAAGACTTATTCGAAGTGTGGGTGCTTTTTGTGAGATCTGGCAATCGGAGGAAGAAGATGCTAATTGTATTATTGTTCGTGTTTCTACTTTCTCCCAGCTCAACAAGTCTGCAGTGCTGAGGAAAGCCATCGACTACATCCGTTACCTGCAGCAGGCCAACCAGAAACTCAAACAGGAGAACATGACTCTTAAAATGGTAGCCCAGAAAAACAGTACGTGCTCGAGGTCTTTCTCTCTTCTTTATTCCATAACAGCTTCTCTGCAATTTATTTCAGTTTCTTGAAAGTAAGTCATTCAGTTGACCTTTTTGTGATGAGGTCTATTGATAGCCACTGTTATCCTCAAATGAGAAAAGTGAAAGTAGTCTTCTATAGCCTCTAAGTAAGTGGAATTGAAGGTTGAAGATGTCTTTACTTTTGTGCCACTGATTGACCCTCTAACTACTCTCCTCGTCTTTTCCTTTCCTCCTACATCAGAGTCTCTCAAGGACCTGGTTGCCATGGAGGTGGATGGACAGGCTGATGTGAAGAACGAGCTGCCCACCCCGCCAGCCTCTGACGTGGGCTCCCCCACATCTTTTTCACACTGTGGCAGTGACTCAGAGCCCGACAGTCCGATGGGGGAGGACACCAAGGTATGCAGCTGTCATTTAAACTGCTAAGCTATAAATCAATCCCCACTGCAGTTCATCAGCAGATTAAAAAAAAAGTAGTTACTGTCTTTGTCAACACTCAACTTGTCCCATTGAGTTTTGCTAACACAAGTGCATCTCTCTGGTCTCTCTTCCACTCGGCAGCCTAATGTGGGCGTTTTAGACACTTCAGCAGCGGGAGGTAGCGCTGGCGGCATGTTGGACCGTTCCCGCATGGCGTTGTGCGCCTTCACCTTCCTCTTCCTCTCCCTCAACCCCCTTGCCGCCTTGCTCTGCTCATCTGGCAGCAGCTCAGCTGGAAGCACTGCATCCAGTGCCACCCATCACGCAGGAAGGAGCATCCTGGGTGTGGATATCACAGGTATGTATACAAGGCTCTGATTTGCTGTATTTATAGATTATGACTCCAAAATGATTACCGTTAAATGGGGAAAAAAAATTGTGTTTTCTGTAGCGGACTCATGGGGCTGGATGGACTGGATGCTGCCAACTATACTGGTGTGGCTGCTGAACGGTATTCTGGTGTCGGGGGTTCTGATCCGACTGTTGGTGTATGGAGAGCCTGTAACCAGACCACACTCTGGATCCTCTGTCTTGTTCTGGAGGCACCGCAAGCAGGCTGACCTGGACCTAGCTAGAGTATGTTGTTTACTTGATATAGATATTTGACATTTTTTTAAAAGCAACACCACATTCCAAAAGAAAGATATATGTCCCTGTATTCTTCCTCAGGAGTTGCCTTTCTGTCTTTATCGACTTACTCTGGGTCACCTTTTATGTTTCTCCTCATCTCTTTCACCCTCCCCAGGGAGATTTTGCCCAGGCCAGTCAGAACCTGTGGACCTGCCTAAAGGCTCTTGGCCGTCCCTTACCCACCTCCCAGTTGGACCTGGCCTGTGCTGCCCTCTGGTCCCTGCTAAGATTCTGCCTCCAGCGCCTCTGGGTGGGCCGCTGGCTGGCTGCCAGGGCTGGAGGGCTGCGATCTGACCGCCCCCTGCAGGATGATGCCTGCAAAAGCAGCCGTGACGCCGCCCTGGTTTACCACCGCCTGCACCAGCTACACATGACAGGTTGGTTGGTGGGAAAAACACTGTTTCTAAATTAAATCAGTGTGGTAGACTGAACACTGTAGTGACAGAATCTCAGGTGATTTAAAGAGCAACTTTTCTGCTGTATCAATCATGTTGAGTCAGTGGCAATCTTTAGCAAGCTTTAGACTAAGGTTGCAAAATCATTTGGCTTAAGTAATTACCAAACCACTTTGGCCACTTTTTGGTGTTTTTTTTTTATTTTTAGGATGATTGCATCAATCTCAAAAAATAGTGACTCTTGTCTTCTGTCAATTCATACAGGTAAGCTGAATGGTAGCCACCTGTCAGCAGTGCACATGGCTCTAAGTGCGGTGAACCTGGCAGAGTGCGCTGGCTCCTGCCTGCCTGTGGCCTCTCTGGCTGAGGTCTACGTCTCTGCAGCTCTACGGGTCAAAGCCAGCCTGCCAAGGATCCTGCATTTTACCTCTGTAAGTCGCCTTAGTTTGCGATGCACGTCGTGCTCAGTCATTTGTATTGTGCAGATGTAATGTTTTATGTAATTGTTTTTGCTTGGATTCTGTCAGAATGAAGTACTTGCACATTATCCTGTTGGTTGTTAAGAGTTCAAGTGGTGTACACTTAAACAGCAAGCAGTTTTGAGTAGACGTTTGGTTCATTTGTCTTCCATGTTTAATTAACATAAACTGAGTCGCTAATGACCCTGGGACTTACCAACTTGAAATAAACTGAACTACACTGAACCAAAACATCATTAGTGGAAAAAAAAAAAAAGCTGTGTAATTATGTCCACTTTTGTAAGAAATGAGAGTGGAGAACTTAACTGAGTACTTTGTTTGTTTTTCTGATAGCGTGTGTTCCTGAGCAGTGCCCGCCAGGCGTGCCTGTCATCCAGTGGCAGTGTGCCTCCAGCTATGCAGTGGCTCTGTCACCCACTAGGTCACCGCTTCTTTGTGGACGGGGACTGGGCTATTCGCAGCACACCTAAAGAAAGCATCTACAGCCAGGCTGGCAATACTGGTCAGTGCAGACAAAATATAGTTTGTATATTTTGTGTAACTGTGTTCTATATGGCTAATACTTGTCGTACTTGTCATGTTAATGGTTTGTTGGTACTCTTACAGTGGATCCTCTGGCCCAGGTGACTCAGGCATTCAGAGAACACCTCCTGGAGAAGGCTCTGTACTGTGTGGCCCAGCCTCATGGAGAGAAAAGCCCCAGCCAGGGCGAGGGGTGAGAAAACAAAACACACTTCCAAATATGTGTTTTTGATGCTGTTCATCCCACTGAAATTTATTATTTTTATTGGAATTTCACAGTTGATTTATTATTTTAGGTATTTTTACAATTTGGGTGTGAGTAGATACAGACGAGGGGAACAACAACAATACAAATAACATAATTGACTATAAAAAAATAAACTGAAATAAAAGATTTGAAACTGTCCTTTTTATGCTCATGCGGCAACAAAATAACCATTCAGTGTGTCTCTCTGCAGGGAGTATGCTGATGCCCTGGAGTACCTCCAGCTGTTGATCAGTGCATCAGATGCGGCCGGTGCCACCTCCCAGTCCTTTGCTATCGGTTCCAACATGGCAACTGTGACTGGTAAGTCGCCGTGGTAACTGTCATTTCTGTCAACAACGCGCTTGTTCAAAAAACAGTAGTGCCAACTAATGGCAGCAGCCCAAAATCAGCTTCTTAAACCTTGGCAACCTAACACTCGCTGACTGAGACTGCTTCTGTCGCTTGAGTACATCAACACATTCAAGTGTAGATTTGGGCTCCTCACTTCATTACTTCTTATCTTCTCTGAGAGAAATGCATTTGCTTTTCCCGCATCTTTCCTTCACCTGCACCGACTGTTTTTTTCAATTTCGGTAATGTGCTTGCAAAATAAGACGCAGCCAGATAAAGTTAATTTTTACACTATTGAGGTCGAGTGGGCTGATTTCCTGTGGGTTGACTTCCACCCTCCCACCACTTTCCTTTGTCCTCACTGATCACTGATCTGAGCGAAAGGGGGCTAGGTGAAAGGGAGGCATCCACCAGATTGCTTCATCTATCTTCAGCGCTGTCAAATCGGTGATCACCTTGAGAGGAGGGAGGGGAGGCTGTGCAGGGATTTTAATGGGAGACTTTTCTTGGCAGAGCCTCAGGTTGCTCACACAGTTTTAGAAGTCTGTATGTGTGTGTGTGTGTGTGTGTGTGTTGCCTGATGTTAATGGAGTAGTTTTCCCTCATGAGAGACTTGTCAAAATGGCTGCTTTCTCCCAGCATGTTGTGACTATGCCAAAGGGGAGAAACAGATTTGATTGAGGTCAAAATACAACCAGCGTGTGCGCGTGTGTGTGTGGGTGTTTAAATGTGAACGTGGGCTGTGGAGAATTCTAATATTTGCATGTTTGTTTGTCTGTCTGCGGGTGTCTCGCCTTTGACTGTTTTTGTTACGACTTCCAGGCTGCGACCCCCACTCCAAGTGGTGGTCCTCGGTTGCCGTGGTAATCATCAACTGGCTCCAAGGTGATGACGCCGCGGCGGAGAGACTGTATCCGACTGTTGAGCACTTGCCCCGCAGTCTGCAGAACGCAGAGTAAGTTGGACATACACATGCTGGAACGTCTGCAGCCAGCCTTAAGAGTGTGTTGCATAACTTTAGTCTGCACACACACACACACACATTTCCACTAGTTTAACCTGTTTCCTCTGCCCCCCCCCTCCACTCGGTCTGTCAGGAGTCTTCTGCCCAATTCGTGTCTGAACACATTCAGGGCAGTGCGGGCTCTGCTGTCCAAGCCAGAAAACTGCCAGCTGAGTCTGAGCTACAGCGACAAGGCCAGCACCCTGCTCCGAGACAGCCTCAACCTAGGACCACACTGCCACAGCTCCAGTTTAGACAAGGTACACACACACGCGCACACACACACACACACACACACACATATATACACAAAGGCACAAGCACTTGCAGAGTGCACATTAAAGTCAAGTTGAATTTTATAATTCCTATGAGGGGAAATTTTGTGAGGGCGACAGCATCCGCATTAAAAATATTTTAAAAATGCACGCACGCAGTGACAAATGTGCTCACACATGTGCGTGTATAAAATTATGAACACGGAAAATTGCCCGCACATAATCACTTGAGTGTACACACACAAACACTTTTCACAATACAAAGCCACATACCACAGACAGCGAATCCCCTGTAGCAACTCCTCTCTGTGATACCGTGGTGTCCTACCCTCTGGCGTTCAGCAGATGGTGATGCTGGTGGATAGGTAGCTCACAGTGTGCGCACGTCTACGGCCAGAGCTGTGGTGCATTGTAGTTGCATTGCATGTGTGTCTCAGTGGAGTGCAATGTACCTGCAGTGCAACACAGAGCTGGGCCACTAACAGCAGACACACACACACACACACACACACACACACACACACGGAGTGAGGGCTGGAAAATGCCCTTCAACTTCGAGTAGAGCTCTGTTGTAGTCAGAGCTGGGCAATATCTCTGTGTATTACTCATCTCCTATGAGTCTAAGCATACATAGCATATACAACGTTTGTTTTTATAAATACAAATAATACATTAACATTTCTCCCAGAAATATTTTGAGAATGGCAGCTGTAAAGTTGTAGTTTGACTTACTAATATCATTCTGTTCAATATAACAAATATTAGACATTTTAACAGCACACTTTCCCAAACCAAAATAGTCTTCTTGTCTTTGTCTATTTTATTTCCCCCCATAATGCTTTGCTCTTACAGTAGTAACAGAAACATGCATTTTCTTCATAAGCATGTCCCTCAGTTTTAGGTCTATAACAGAGACACATGGTGTCTTTCCAGCTGCCACCCTTTTGAAAAGAACTTCACACTCAACCACACATATTCAGTTACTGTACTGCAGCTTGTGGCATCAGTGACTGTTCTGGCAGTGACACGCATCCTTTCTCAGTCCTCATCTTGTCCATCTCTCTCTCTCTAGGTTGTCCAGTTGCTCTTGTGTGATCTCCTATTGGTGATGAGGACCAACGTGTGGCGTCTGCAACAGCAGGGGGCCGGCCCTGTGGGGTCAGGGCTGTTGGGTACCAGCAGCCCCGCCGGGGTCCACCAGGCCTCCCCACCGGAACTCCAAGGCTTTCAGCAAGATCTCAGCTCTCTACGCAAGCTGGCGCACAGCTTCAGGCCCGCAATGCGAAGAGTACGTATAACGGTAGTGACCGTACTACATGTACATTTTAGTCATTTAGCTCATGCAAGCACTTAGTTAGACTTTATAGTGAGTGAGCAGTTTGGGGGATTCATTGTCTTTCTTAGACTATTATTAAACCATATTTCTTCTCAGTCTAACACACAAGCAGACATCCAAACACAACATGAATACTCGTTGACTGACAGCCACTATTGTCTGGCACTTAAAACCATCACTCCTCAGAATGTGCCTCATGTCACATGTAGAAGGTCGACGCACAGCCGTCAAGACAGATTCTTACGTGCTGCGTGTACCTGGAATGACAAACGCACCTAGAATTCAGATACCAAATGGGAACACACACAATGGAAGCACATAGCAAATACACATACAAATACTTCCTGTGCACATATTTGCAGGCAGTCCATGGTACAATTCTCTGTGGGAATTAGCTGGGAGGTGTTGCAACACACATACGCACGCACGTGCTCGCACACCCCTGAGGCAAGTGTTTAGCAGCGTTGTTCACAAGGATTCAAAGTCTCTCTGAGGTAGAGCTGAACACTCTGTATGAGTCATCATCACTTGCTCTCATCCCTCCTCCTCCTCCTCCTCTTCTCATGTCTCTTCCCTCCATCTCTTTCCAGTTGTTCCTTCATGAAGCTACAGCCAGGCTGATGGCGGGGGCCAGTCCCACCCGCACACATCAGCTCCTGGATCGCTCGCTGCGACGCAGAGCTACACCCGGAGCCAAGACAGGTGTGTGTGTGTGTGGACTTTTGTTTCATCCACTCTGCACAAGTAACTCGGCAGAATTGTTTAATTAGCTTTTTGCTGCTCTTGATATTTTGAATTTGTGTTTTATTGTTTGTTGTTGTGAGTGCAGGATTTCAGTATCAGCTGGTTGTTTTTAGGTATTGTAGGCAGAATGAGAGGGCTCTGATAACATAATCATTGTTGTTTTTATTAGTTAAATTAGTGTGGAATTAAGCTCTAATTAGCTAGTATTAAAGTAGGTAGCAAAAAAAAGAATAAAAAATTTGAAACAAATAAACTTCAACTGTGGATGCTGCGAATCTCCAAGCATCGATTTTTAGATTTGTGTTTTTTTTTTAGACTTACTTGCGACACTGAATTGCTGCAATCAGTGGCTCTAATCAGCTTCTCATGTATTTTGCCCAATTGTTCTACTACATTAAATCCCATTATCAAACAAGAAGCTGCTGAAGTCTGATTGGCTGCTGACATCGAAGTGCTCACCCGAAATACCACGGTAACAACATTCTTTGTGTGTGTTTTTTATTTTATTTTTTTTCCTGTGCAGAGGAGTGCGAGACGCGGCCAGGCCAGCGGGAGCAGGCAGAGGCCGTGATGCTGGCGTGCCGCTACCTCCCCCCCTCCTTTCTGTCGGCTCCTGGCCAAAGGGTGGGCATGCTGGCGGACGCAGCCCGCACCCTGGAGAAGCTGGGAGACAAGAGGACTCTCCACGACTGCCAGCAAATGATCATCAAGCTGGGCAGCGGCACCACCGTCACCAACAGCTAGAAAGACAGAAGAGGGGGGAGGGGCTGAGAGACAAGCATGGACACTGTATATAGAAACATCTCTGGCATACAAAAACACACACAGACAAAAAACAAACAAAAAAAGAAACCCGCAGACACACAACCATACAGTCTCTGGCATTTTGGCGTGCAGCTATTGAACAGATTTAATAAACTGTACAGATTCATATCAAACTGTCAGGATTTTCTTCATGGATTGTCCCTCCCACCACCCCAACCCCACATCAGGAGGCACTTGTAGAGTTCACACTCTTGTTGCTGTGGATTATTACCAGAACATAAGAAGCATTTTTCTCCCTTTCCGAGCTGAATCCCCCTCGTGAGAATGCGTTGCAGTGCCACAGTGTGACCACAGAGGGGAGCCATCACGGTTCAGTGTGAATGATGTGTGTGTGTGTGTGTGTGAAGCATGACAGAGATATTTGCCCTGCATTTATTCAGTATAATCCCACCCCCAATCTTTTTCGACATAGATGCACCTTCTACAGGCAGGAGTGCTCAGTTGGGTTGGAGTGGCGGGCTGCTCTGATTGGCTGCAGAGTGAGGCGTCTCTTGTTTCGTGGGAGCAAAACAACCAAGCTCGGATTGGTCCGACCGTGGGCTTGTTCAGTGGGAAGCCACTCCGCAGGTTGTTCAAAATAGTGTTAACGTTGATTTGAATCATGTTTCACTGATGATCTGAGGCGAGGTGAGCCGCTGCACAAGCTCTGTGTCTATCTGCACTAGCCCTTCGAGGCTGAATTCAAGTAATTGTGAGTAATAATATGGCTTTATGAGGTTATTTTCATAGAGGTCGTTTTTTTGTTTTGCTGTGTACATATTTTAAAATGTATTTATAATCTGTATGAACTTTGATTAAGCAGTATTTTGCATAAGCAGAGTGATAAATGCTTATTTTCTTCCCTCAAACCTGTCTTATTTGGTAGCTCTTGACCAGGCCCGAATAATGTAGTTACTGTACTGTATTGCCATGGCGACGAGTGTCAAAGTGGAGACGGTATCAAGTTATTTGCGTCACATTGTCTGACTCATTTGACCTTTTGCACTGTTGCACACGTAAGGAACTATGATATCAAAAGAAATTTCCAAGAGTCCAATTCTGGCATCACCAGCCGACAACTCAAACTGTAACATTGAACCTTTGGCACTTTTGCAACAAGTTGCATAAGTCATGCAGACAGTTTCAAAATAAAATGACCATTTCTTTTCCAAAGAGGGCCTGTAGTGAATCTTCTGGTTTTCCTTTGTAGCTCCAACATAAAGAGCAATACTTGCTCTTTCAGTCATTATAGTTTCATGTTCTACAGATCCACCATTTATCGATTTTTAGAGGACTGTACAAAGTAAAACAGAAAGCAACTTTGGTTTTTGTCCCAGGACCAGTATGTTTTTAGTGTGTCACTAATGTGAAAGACGTTGGATTGAAATGAATGAGAGCCATGTCTAAAGGTATTATTCATGTGTCATTTAACTGACATCTTTTCATCTTGTCCTTGTTCTTTGGTTTCATCCTTTTATGATGTAAATATTAAAGCATTTTGTAAAGAAGACTATATTGTTTCCTGTGCTGCTTTCTGTTTTAATGGGGTGATGGAATTTGCTACCACATGATGATGATGGTGGTGGCGATGATAATAAAAGTTAAAAGTCTTGCTCCAATAAGCTCAAAATTATGCAAGTAGGTCATGTGCTTACATGTTAAATGGGACAAAACTTTTGCAAAATGTACAGAAAATATCTATTTTGGGAAGAATGCTGAAATAAATTAATCTTTTAGTGTATTCCAAAACCCAATTATTTTTTCTGACATTGTTTTTGTAAGCAAATGGCCAAAAGTCAATTGATAACAGTAATAGTTGCCTGTAATGTGCTTTCTTAAATGCAGACTGTTAAAGTAGGCATTTATTTTCCAATTTGAATGATAAACATTATTATTAATATCAGGTTGGCAGCTTTGACATATGACTAATGATAGAATTTGTTAATATGGCTATGATAATGGAAAATGTTACCTTTTTGACTCGCGGTCTCTTTTACTTGGTGAGCACTTGGGTTGTCATTGTCGCCACTGCACAGCAGCACTATGTAACAGCACAGAGTAGGAGATGGAGAAAAGATGCCAATCCAAATTGTGTCTCCAGTGTGTTAATGTCAGTGCATGTTCAGTAAAGACAAAAAGAGCAGGCGTTGGTCATAGCAGCATTGAAAGGTGCTGGTATATTTAACATTGGCGTTACAAAAAACATTTCAAACAAAGTGATGCTGTGTCATCGATTCCAAACAAAGAGACATGAAAATCAATAAAACGGCATGCTCCAACTTAAGACAAGTGACATTCCCAAAAAAGGTCGTTATTTTTTCATCAATGGATTCTTTTAATAACATTTTATAAGCAATAACATATTCCATTTTATAGAAAATAAACATCTCTAGGAAATACTATACACAATTATATTAGTACATCACATCTTACATTTAAACAGCATCAAATACTTATATACACCATTAAATAATGAGCTTCATAAAAGAGAAAGTTTGGTGTGGCGTTTTTGCACTTTCTTTTTTGCTCTAATACTTAAATATGTGTCCTTTTGATATGACCAGTACTTTAACTGTTGCCCTGTGCAGGGCATTGTTACATAGCATGGAAGAGTGAAAGAGGCTACATTTGAGATACACAAACAGACAGGTGTGTTATGAAATCTGAAGTGAATGTATTATCCTTCTGCACTGCTGTGGTAAGGTGAAATAATCATACATCATGGTAATGTTTAACAGTAATACTTCTGAACTGTACATAGATATGAAGCGAGATGACCTGACTCCCGGTTGGACCCTTGGAGCCCTGATCTGTAATCTGTCAAGTGGTGATGGCGGCGTCTACTGTACATATTGAATGTGCACACAGTTGAAATGCAGTAACACTCTTAAACAGAGTTATCTATTTTTTTTTCTTTTTTTCATTTTTCTTTTTTAATTTCGGAATAACACAAAGCTGACATATACCAAGGGTGACGCAATGATGTTGTATAGTCATAATGCACATCAAAATACATCTCCGAAGATAAGAGCGTTATATTAAAATACTGCGTCCATTTTTTTTCTTAACTCTTCAATATCAGAATATTTAGAACCTGTAAAGCACGTCATCATGTACAGTTTCCTTTTTTGTTTCATCTTGTTTTAAACACAAACGCACACATTGAGATAGTACATCCAGTGGTTGGCTGCTGTTTTTTTTTGATGCATGACATCTTGAATTGGAGATGAACTTCTTCACTCACACAGACACATATGCACAAACACACTGATGATGTGGCTGTAGAATGACAATTCATATGATTATCACACACACACACACACACACACACACACACACACTCACTCACACGCATACACACTTCTTGGCCCACAGACAAGGTGGCCAGAGGGATGCTCCTGTCCAATCAGGGTCCGCCAGGTGTCTGAATATGATAGCAACCCATCCGAAGGCAGAACACACACACATTCCTCGCTCTGCATTTCAAACAGCCCCCCTGTGCACTGGGCCCTAGGCACACAGTCTCTAAAGCGCAGTCTATCCTCCTGTTAAACAGTGCCGCTGCCTTCTGCCTCCCAGTAAGGGGCTCAGTTGAGAAAAACACATTTCCAGGCCGGGTTCAGGGAGCAGCTATTCTTTGCGGAGCCACTCTCCAGGGTTTGTATTGCTCCTAACTCCACCTCAACGCAGCCTCTTACCCTCCCCCAGCCCCACTGGCCAATGTGCCTGTCCGTCATCAGTCATCACCATTTTTGTTAGGTGTAGGTAGGTGGCTGTTAGGACAACGTTTTTGTTTGCCTTGCTGGATAGGTGATGCTTGACTGGCTGAGAGGTGGTGTTGGTGGTGGAGGTGGTGTGCTGGAATATCTTACAGGTCCTGTAGAAAAAAGGGAAGAGAGACTGCCATAAATACAGGTAACAAACACACAGAGAGGAAGAAACGTATGAGCTGTGCCATATGGAAGGCCGATTGGACCAAAACGTCTAGTTTGACGTTCGTCTTAAGACATTCAATATTGACGTCTTAAGATGTTCAAAATTGACGTCTTAAGACGTTTGGACCTTAAGGCTTCCATGCTATTGGTTGGCGTCAACATACCCACCCCTTTTTGACGCAGGGGCTGCGTTGGGCTGTACCTATGTTGGTCATGTGGGCTCTTACTAGTGGGTCCAATCAGCCTTCCATACAAACGTACAAATAGCATGGAAGCCTTAAGGTCCAAACGTCTTAAGACGTCAATTTTGAACGTCATAAGACGTCTTAAGACGAACGTCAAACTAGACGTTTTGGTCCAATTGGCCTTCCATACACTGTACTGCAGGTGGAGGCGCCTCCTGTGCAGGCGGGCCTCACATGTTTGTGCTGTAGGCTACATGCGTCTTTGTGAGTGTGCGAGAGTGTTTCTGCAGACATGAAAGCGCGCTGGCTGCAGTGTGCAGGAGTGGGGAGATGGATGCAGCTGGCCAGTGAACCAGCTCCACTGTGAAAGACACAGCAGGAACGCCCACTAATTGCGCTGCTGTGGTGGTGGTGGAGCGCTTTTCTTTCCCCTTATCCTCCTCTGCAGCCCCCCAGTATCCCTCATTCACCCTCTCTGTCTTTCTCTCTGAACTGCCAGTTGCCCATCCTTATGGCCTGGACTCAGACCAGCAGCTTTGCTCTCTGGCTTGTATCTCCCCCTCTTTCTCTCTCCTTCTTTCTTTCTTTCTTTCTTTCTTCCTTTCAAGTTACCCTCCCTCACTCCTTCTTTTTCTGTTTACCTCCCTGGAGTGACTCTCACTCTTTTACACCTCCAATCTCACTTGTTTTTTCTCTATTTCTCCATCACCAAGTGTCTCTCCCTTTGCCGCCTGCGTCTCTTGTTGCCCTTCTTTCTCTTTCTGTCTCTGTCTCTTTCATTCTGTCGCTCTCTGATGTAACTGCCCCCATTCGTCTTTTGTTCCCACTCAGCCGCAATGGAAAACAGTTTTTCTTCGCCCTGCCTCTCTCCCGCTCACTATGTGTATATACGTGTGTGAGCTTACAGGTAACCTGTTAATGAACCTGTGTGGACGCACACAGTGTGTGTCCCGTAGAGAATCCACAGTTGAAGGCAGCATGTGTGTGCAGTATGTGTGTGTTGCATTACCCTGGAACCAAGTGAACGCAGACAGAGGGAGGATTTCAGAGGGGGACCCATGGGTGGGGTGGTTGCGTGCTTGTGTGTGTATGTGTGTGTGTACGTATGTGTCTGCTCTTGCCTTTGATTAGGCTGCTCAGCGTAAATTGGCGCGGCACCGACCCACACACACAGACCTTCAGATCCCTCAGCTGATGACAGCTCTGCCTCAGCCCGCTAACAACAATCTCTCTCTGTCTTGCTCTCCTTTTCTCTCTGTTTCTCATACTCTATTTCTGCTCCTTAGACGTGGGAGTTGAGGTGAAGAGAGGCGGGGAGGGGAGTAGAGAGGAGATGAGAGAGAAAGAGGGAGGAAGGGATGAGGAGGGATGAAGGGAGGACGATTGAAAATGGAAAAGGGAGCTCACAGGAGATGAGAGGTGAGCAGAGTGAGAGACGGAAGGAGCTGGAACAGCAGGGACGCGCACAAGCAAAATAAGGGGAACAGGGGGAAAAACGGAGGGAAGAGAAATAACAAGAGAAAGAGGGAGAGAGTGAGAGAGAGAAAGGGTGGAGAGAGAGCATGTGGGGAGGATAGCAGGCAGTGATGCTGGGTGGGGTGTTTTGATCAGCAGCCAGCTTTTCATCCCTGTCAGTCTGCACAGAGGAGAACAGGAAAGGAAGAGGGCGAGAGGGAGGGAGGGAAAGAGGGATGCAGAGAGGGGAGGGAGGAGGGGAGGCTACTGCCACTGCTGCCTCACTGCACCGCTGCTCCCTGCTGAATGTCAGCATCTCTCCCTCTCTACTCCCTTCTCCCCCACCCCTCTGCATTTGACCTTCCTCTCTGTGCTGCAGTGTAAATACGCCACCACCAGATGGCGTCTGTCTTACAGGAAAGTTGTCTGTTGGAGTGGACTGTTCATATTAAGACAAAAACGATGACCCGTTATAATTGCAGCGGTCTGCAGCCAAAAGCAGTGGGTGTTGAGTGACAGTAATACACAAAGGGCACATAACTAAGTGTTTGCACGGCTAGTGGTGGTTGATATGGGTTTAGCTTGCCAAGGTCATTGGGTACATATTGATTTGGTAACAAGATATCAGTCAGTCCAAGATGAGATCCTGGCCTCCATGTGTTACATACGGGCACAGGAGTAGATAGAGTACTTGATACCAGTGTACAATGAACACCAACCTGAACCCTAATGTTTTCTCCTTTGATTCTTACTCTGTTTTACAAGAGCTGACAATTGTGTTTTGTGTTCTCCACTGTATCATCTATCCAGCCATGGTGCTGCTGCTTGTGACAGCAATGTGTGAACTCAATTTTTCCTGTGCTGAGGAGAGGGATGAAGGGTGGAGCGGAGCGGGAGGAGAGAGAAAAAAAAAAGAAAAAAAATAGGATAAGAAGGGAGGCGAGGGGAGGGGAGAAAAAAATCGAAATGCACAGTGGTTCGTAGAGCAGAGAGGGTATACGTGTTCTAATGGGAACACAAACCTACTGTACATAAAGATATACGAAAACGCTAATGTCTGAGAGGTTGTTACCCAGGGAGATGCTAAGGCGCACTACCTTGGTTCCTCTCCATCTAACCCTCACTCCTATGCACAACTCACTGTTAAATCAGGGTGGAGTAATAATGTGGTGTCAGCTGACAAGATCTGAACCCCTCAAAATGGATAAAATAAGGATTGATACGCATTTACTCACTAGTTTTGAGGCTTTAATTTTCTTACCTCGTGTTTAGGACATTTGATGGAGAAGTCATCCTCGTGGAATGTGCAGCCTAGGCAGGAAGAGAGAAAGCAAAGACAAGGAGAGAATAAGAGTGTTGCAGATAGGCAATAACAATAAATGAATCAAATAGCATAAGGCGAGTGCACACAACAACCCCTCGAAAAATCTAGATACATGACAAAGAGATGGGGTTAAAATGAAAAATGAGCAAGAAAGAGGCAGAGAGAGAGAGAGAGAGAGAGAGAGCAACAGAGGAAAGAGAGAGACTGAGTGGATGAGTTGCGATGCAGGCAGGCAGGCAGGCAGGCAGGCAGTCAGATATGGCTGGTGCACTCAGCAGGATTAAAAAGGGGCCCGCTTTGCTCCCTGTGCTGGCTAGGCAGACGTGGCAGGCCTTCTAATCCTCACACTGTACTTCCTTGGCATTAGGTAATGTAAGGGGAAACCATACAACACATGTGCTGACACACAGACAGTCGCTTTTATTGACAACAACGACCAGGGACAAACACACACACACACACACACACACACACACACACACACACACACACACACACACACACACAAGCACTGAAAGGAGTGTACATAGGCAATGTGATTGTAAGACGCACATAGGGAAGCATTTAAGCAAGCATTCAGGCAGGAAGGCACACACATAGATGCATGCAAACACACACACACACACACACACACACAAGCACATTCAGTCCCCAGACAGCCGAATGGATGGACGGAGCCACAGGGGTCGTGGTCAATAATGCACACACACACACACACACACACACCCTCCTCCCTCTATCTCTTCCCCCCTCTCCCTCTTGCACACTCCAGGTTCCCACTTTCCTCTCATCATCCCCTTTATTCAAAGCCCCCTCCCTCCTTTCCTCTTTTGCTCTCCCCAGCACTCTCAGACATCTCTCCATGCACTCAATAATGTTACTTCTTGATGCATTTTCCCTCTCTCATTTTACCCACATCCACTTCCCCTCCCCTCTCTTTCTTCCCTCTCCTTTCATTTTTCTCCTTTTTTCTACCTGCCTTATTTGTTCCCCTCCCTATTGCCTTCTAAACCCACGTTCAGTTTCCCATTCCCAATTTCCCTCCTCATTTCTCCTCTCTCTCCCTGACTTTTCTTCCCTTTTCATTCCTCGTTGCTCTCTTCCTCTCTTGCTGTGGTCTCTTACCTATCTCTTTGGCGCAGACATAGTGGTATTTATGAGAGCAGCCTCTCCAACAGCAGCTGAGGGACGCCCCCACAATCTGGCACTTGTAGCAGCTCTGGGGTTAGTCAGACAGACGGACATATGGACCGAGACCAATAAAGAAACAAACAAATTGACGGACAGAGGCACATAGAAGAAAGAGAAAAAGAGGAAAAATAGTAGAAAGTTAATGGCAATCTTTCAGAGAAGCTGCTCAGATTTTGAAAGTGACAGGATCATCTCTCACAACTTCCATAAGCATGCACACATTTCAGAATACTCAGTATTGATAATTGCTGTCATACCGTTTGGGCTGAGTTGCTGGCAGCCTCCTTCAGTCCATATAGCCTCCCAGCTACCATAATTACCCCCTTGGTCCAAATGGCACAGTTTTCATGGGCCCAGTGCTCCTTAGCCTCTGCCTCCACTTGTAGCCTTTGGAACATGCTGTCGCTGCCCTCTTGGTCACCTGAGGCCCCTGTGCTGATAGCCTGGAGTTGCTTCATCCTCCTAAACCTCTCTCGGAGAGTTAATCTTCGTGGACCACCCTCCTGACCCATTCTTTCTGTTCTTTCCGCCCGTCGGTAGCGCCAATGATGGTGCCTGCTACTACTGCCCTCTTGAGTGGATGCTTCTGTATTGGCCTCCGTTTTTGTGCTGTCCTCGTCCTCATTCTTTGAGGAGTTGCCTGGTTCTTCGCTGCTGCTACTGCTGTTGTCATTGGTCTTCTCTGACGCTTCCCTGAGGGATTCTCTGTGCCTGATCGTCAAAATCTTCCGTGGAACGCCGTCCTCTGTGTAGTAGGGTCCACACAAATCACCTAGGTCTCTGTAATTTGCTGGCTTTCCACACAGGCTACATGTAAGACACCTGTCGATTAGATTTTTATTCACCAAGGGTCCCTTTAGCATGGCAGCAGTGTGTGGCACTACCTTTGCAACTGTGAAAGGATTCCTCATTCTGAGTATGCCCTTTTTTCTACGTCTTTGAAATATTACCGCATCCTCAGGCTTGTTGACTATGGCACACCAAGAGGAAAAGTCTCTGGAGTTGTTAATCCGCACATAAGGACAGAAAGACAGTTTTGAATTTTGATGGACTGGTTTGCGCCTGATTCTTTTCACAGAAATGGTCTCAGTATGTTTTTCTGATATTGTCACTACAGGACCCACAATACATGTCTTCTGTTTTTCCTTATTTTCTCTTTCCTTTTCTTCTTTTTCTCTCTCCTCCTTTTCATCCCGTTCACATCCTGCAGCCCTTACTACTGCCTCAATAACCTCCATGGCGTCTTTCATGCCAGGTTTTGGCCCAGGCTTTTTGTGGACCTTCACTGGCTTGCCAGGAATCTGCTCTGATGAAGCTTTGCCTCGTTTCCTCTTGGTTGGATTTGCTGATGGTTTTCTGCCTCTCCTAGGTTTCTGGATGTGCTCTGTGCTGGTAACCTGGGGGGCTTCTGTGATCTCATCTGGGCTGATTGGCAGAGGCACTGTGGACTCTGTGGGGGTTACTTTTTCTTCTACCCTCTCCTCGTGTTGTTCTGCTGTTTCAATATTAGTCTCCTCGACTGTCTCTGTTTCTTCTATAGGGGCTTGGCCTTTTCTCTTCTTCCTCCTCTGCTTTAGGTGCATCTCATGGTTGTTTTTAATGGCCCTCTGCTTGGCTAGCCTTGGTGTTGTAACTATTAGACTCCCTGCTTCCAAGGCTACTACTGAGGCATCTGTACTCTCCACCATGGCCCATCTCTTCCTTTTAATTCTGGTGGACTTAGTGGCAGCAGAAGATACACCTTCTAAGGCCTGTTGTGTCCACTTTCCTGGAGCACTGACTTCTTCTGGGGCCTTCACTGAGCTCCAAACCTTGTCAGCTCCGACATCCTGCTGTGTCCCTGCTTTAATGTTTTCCTGTCTTGTCTCTTCCTTATTTACAACCTCTTCTTCCAACCCTTGTCTCACCTCTGCTGGCGTTGATGCCTCCTGACTCACCTCATGCTTTTCTCTTTCTTCTGTCATCAACTCTTTTCTCTGTTGTTTCTCTCTAGACTCTATGCTTTTCACTTCTCCCGCTATCATCTCAGTGCTATTTATGAGCATAGACGAGTCACCTTCCTTTAAGACATGTTGAGACAAAGCCTTGGTTATCACATCATCAGTTAGATTGCTGTCTGTCTGGGGAATTGGGAGGTGTTTCTTCGAGCTAGGAGATGTAATTTTCTGCACCATGGCCTCATATTTCTGTCCTCTTCCTTTGCGTGGAGGGAGAACTTTTGTTTTAGTGGGGCATTGAGGAGGCACCGCAGGCACATCACTAGTGATGTCAGTTTCACTGATGTTGGGAGGAGTGTCTTTGGGTGGGGGAGTGACCACAGAGGCTTTCTTGGGTGGCCCTCGCTTTCTTCTGGGGCCCCGGACACCCTTCTCTTTAGGTGTAGCGACAACCTGTTCCAGCAGGGGGGGTTGAGGTGGTAAGGGTTTTGGTTTGGGCTTTGGACCCCTCTTTTTCTTTACTGGCATTGAAGAAGGTTCTGGGCTAGGTTTCCGTTTTAGTGGAAGTGATGTCTTTTCTTCAGATTGTTCAGTTGGGACTGGTGGGGCAAGTAGTGCAGGTGGGTCTGCTGGAACATCTGTGTTTTTGACTGCATTGGGAATGGGAGTTAGAGTTTGTTCCACAGTAACAGGCTCTTCTGCTTTTGGAGAAACATCACTAGCTGTAATTTCTGTTAGTGTCTGGGGTAGAATATCTTCCCCTATGATCTTTTCTTTTTCTTTTGACATTTTTTCTTGTGAAGGCTTTCTGGATCTCAAGACCATGTTCTTACCCTCCTTCTCTGGTGCCTTTGCCTCATTGTTTGCTTGTTTTTCTTCCTGGTTTACTAGTTTTAGATCCTGGTTTACTTGTGATATTGTAGCTTTTAGGCTGCCCTTGCCCCTGCCCCTGCTTTGCAGTCCTGTCAAAGGTTGAATGGTTTTTTCTTGTTGTACCAGCTTTGCTTTAGAAACTGAGCCTCTGGGGCGACCCACTGGGGCCCTGATGGGTGCAGTGTCGGCAGGGGGCAAAACATCTGCGAGCTTGGGTCCAGGCTTAGGTCCTGGTTTCAGACCTGGTTTTAGAGCTGGTTTTGGACCAGGTTTAGGTCCAGATTTTGATCCAGGTTTTGACCCAGGTTTTGAACCTGGTTTGGGTCCTGGTTTTCGTTTCACAGGAGTCTCAATCTTCTGTGGCAGCTCTGGTTCATTTGGCACAGGTTTTGGTCCTGGTTTAGGTCCAGGTTTTAGCCCGGGCTTTGGTCCAGGCTTCATGCCAGGTTTAGGCCCTGGTTTTGGACCTGGTTTTGCTCCTGGTTTTGGCCCTGGTTTTGGTCCAGGTTTTGGCCCTGGTTTGAGCCCAGGCTTTGAACCTGGTTTTGGGCCTGGTTTTCTCTTCACATGAGGCTCAACTTTGGGTGGTAAGTCTGGTGCATTGAATGAGCGAGTGCACATTCTAGAACGAAAACCATCAGTTAGCATTTTGGGAGTCTGACTCACAATAGATTCCTGATGAGCTAGGTCCATTTGATCTGAGAATAGCACAGTTTTGCTTGGAGGCATGCAGGGCTTCTGTGTAGGCGAGGGGCCTCCTTCCTCTTCCTTTTCTCCCTCCCTCTCCAAGCTTATCTGTCGCCTGATTCCCACACCTGAATGCATGATTCTTCTTCTTCCCCTGGCATGCTTACGTCCAAATGCCCTCGGCTGAGCAGATGGGGCCACAGGCTCTGGCTTGGCCAAGGGGGTCACAGCACTGGCGCAGCTCATGCCCGGCTCCATGTCCTCATCACCTTTTTTGGGGGAGGGTGGAGTGTCTGCCCAGGAGGGGGCTGAGGGAAGTATTGACTTCCCTGGCAGCTGAGGAGAGTCTGGCTCCAGCACTTTAGCATCACTGTGATCAATATGATCCCTTGCCTGAGCTGTTGCCTTGTCATTGAGAGCTGAGAAGACTGGCATAGCAGACTGAGGCTGAGGAGCAGTGTCACCAATGGCTGACTCCCTTGCAGAAGCATCTGCTGCTGCTGTTGCTGCTGCTGCATTTGGATGGGCAGGTGCCCCTGCAGACTCATTGTCAGTATGGAGCTCAGTACTCTGACTCTCTGTCCTGCTGCAGAGATCTCCAGGAGGCTTCTCTGGCCCATCTCTATTATTCATGTGCTCCTCAGTCGATGACTGGCTCACTTTCTCCCCCTCCCCCAGTTCCTCCCTAACCTCTACAGAGAGAGGAGGGGAAAGAGAATGTTGCTTTTGTTTCTGTATTTCATCTTCTTCCTCTTCATCTGCCTCCTCCTCTCCTTCCCCCTCCTCCTCTTCATCCTCTTCATCTTTGCTCTCTCTTTTGTCTGAGTTGCTCTCGTCCAAGGCCTCGACGTGGGGGGTTGGAGAGGTGTTCTCTGAGCTGTCCTCCTTCTCTGTGGAATATTGATCCTGATCAAGGTCACCCCTAGAAATGAAAGGCAATGTTTTCACTGAGCTCTCAGAAGCAGTTGGAGACTCGGATTTGAATGCCTCTGATTTCATCTCTTGGCCAAAGGGTTCCTTGTGGCTGGAGTCAGAGAGAGCTGCTGGGGACTGTTCAACTGAGTCACTTGCATCAGGGTCATACTTGCTCTGGACCCCTTGGTATACTGTCTCCTTATAGCAATAGCTTTTTTCTGTCACCCCTTTGTTTACTTTGCTGTACAGATCCGGGCTTTTCTCTTCATCTGACCATTTCTCCAGATTCTCTGTAGATTTATTTGTGTCTGAATCTCTTGCACAGTCAGGGTTTTTTTCTGTTGTCACCTCCTCTTTGTCAGCTGATTTCTCCGTCCAGGCCGATTCTTCAAAGTTCTCTTTGACAGGCTCATTGATATGCTGTATATCTGAAGGCGAGTCCCTTTCTTGTTTCATAGGACTGGGGATTGTAATGCTTGTAGGAGACCTCTCATCACCAATGCTCTTCACTGGAGTACTCATGCCATCTCCTCCCTGCCCTGACTGACATCTAGTAGGGTCAGGGGTAAGGTTGTGCAGACCCGAGTCGCCAGACCTGGTGGACATATCATCTGGAGATGTCATGGAGCATGAAGAGGCTGTGTCCAGGCTGAGTTGTGTGTTATTGGGGGCCTGTGCTGGACTTCTGCCCTGGCCACAGTAGTAGTAGCCCCTCTCCAGTTGTTCATCACTACTGCTGGAGTAGCCTCCCTCATGGAGTTCCATGGGCATTGGCTGGTGCTGTGGGGTAGAGTAAGGGTCCTGCATGGGGCCTCCACCAACACTACCACCGCCACCATCTGGATATGGAGGACTTTTGTACTCCTCACCCCTTTTGGAAGATGCTCCACTTCCAGCACTGTTGTTGCTCCCTCCACTGTTGCGCTTACTGCCTTTCTTGTTGGCCACCAGGGCCTCTGAAAGCAGCAGCTGCTGGACATTATTAGAGATGTTCTCTACCTGAGAGGTGAGGGCGTTCAGGCTCCACAAGCTGGGGTTTGACAACAGCTTCTCTGAGAAGCGTTCTTTCATGGTGGGGACCTGTGGTGTGGTAGTGTAGCTGTGGGGGGCTGCGTGGGGCACACTGGGTGAGGGGTGTGAGCGTGGGGGCATTAACATGGTGTTGGTATTGGCTTGTTCCTGCATACCAGCTGAAGAGGATGAAGAAGATGAGGCTGCCCCAGGGGTCATAGGAGGTTGGCCATACTGGAATGACTCTGGATTAGTCATTAGTGGCGATGGGGTTGAGCTGTACGAGGGGGAGCGCCCTACAGAGCGTGCAGGGGAGTGGCTTGAGGAGGGGCTACAAGTCTGATAATACTGTTCTGGTGATCTGACAGACAGCTCTGAGAGACAGTAGTTTTGTTGGGGTTGGCTGTAGTGTTGGTATTTAGGGTGGGGCTCCTGGGGGTTGGTCATGGCCTGTAAAGGAGGCTGCTGCTCATAACCTCTAGAGGGAGGCTGCTGGTAGCCGTAATTGTTCTGGGTCGACCTGTAACCTCCCTGCTTCAGATTGCTGTGGCTGCTAATTGGTCTGCCATACTGGGAATTGGGGGGCATGTTGTAACCTTTATAACAGTGGGGCATAGGGCTGCACTTTTCCATGTATGGCGAAGGGGAGGGTGAGTGCTGGGGGTAGTGCAGGTGACTCTGGGGGTACATGAGAGGGGAGGGGGCAGGGTTAGGAGGGTGGGGCTGGTGATGAGGGCTGGTATAGGCAGGGGTGGAGGGCTGGTGGCACTGGGTCTGGGAGTGGCCCAGCATGTTCTGGTCCATGTACTGGGAGGAGCCAGGTGCTGGGGTACCACCAGCCTCTATACGCCCCACCATCTCCTGGTCATACTGTGCTAATTGGGCTGGGTCCTCCCATTTCTGCTGGAGGTGGCCCTCGCTCATATACTGGGCTGAGTAATTCCCAGGACCCATATGGTTACTATAGCCCCCAGGACCCTGTAGGTGCTGGCTAGGGTTTGGTGGGGGAACTTTGCTTCCTCTGTAGGATTTCTTTGCCTGTGAGGGTGCTGAGCCCCCATTTCCATTCCCATTCCCTCCACCATTGCCTGGGTAACCAGGGTAGGCTTGCTGGCTGTAACAGTCCTTGGGTCCTCCTCCAGTTCCCGGTCCTCCAGCTTGAGGCATGCTCGTGGGGTTCGCCAGTGAATGAGCCTCATAGCCTGACCTGGTGTGCCCTGGGCCTGGGCCTGGGCCTGGATGTGGACCGGGGCCTGGGTGCGGGTGCTGGGGGTGGGGATGATGCGGGTGTTGGCGGTAGGTCTCCAGGCGGGATAATTCATGGGGCTCCTGCTGGTAACAGGGTTGGTTGCTGTGGTAACCACCGCTGCGCTCACGGAAGGACTGCATAACTGTCTCCGTCTGTAGCCAGAGCAGGGAGGGGGAGGTGAGGTGAGATGGGAAAGGGGGAAGGGGGGTTAGGGGTCCTGAAGGCAGGAAGAGAGGGGGGAAGCGAGAGAAAAGAGAGAGAAGTTATGAGGGTTAGTGCGGTTGAGCATTCTGCATTTTCTCCTTTCATATTCAATGTCTAACTCTATTTTAACATTTTAACCTGGAGTCAACGCAAAATTCTCCCCCTCTTTGAGAACCACTGAAGATGATATTTTTCACACTCAGTCACACAAACATTGAAACACACACATGGGGTGTTCACATCCCATGTAGATGCAGTATTGTGCAATATTTTTCACCCACAAACACAAATTAATTGACATAGTTTGATTCACAACAATAACTGTATTTGAAATTGCTCACAACATTAATACCTGTTTACTCTTACTGTGCATATGCATATGTGTGTGTGTGTGTGTGTGTGTGTGTGTGTATAAAATGGCCCCTAAATGGTGCAGGCTCCAGGATCTGTTTCAGCTTCTCAAGATGGAGGAGCAGACATGTGATACAGTCTCTGGTGCAGTGATTGACATGTCTGCGAGAGAAAGGAGAAAGAGAGAGTGGTGTGTGGGAACTTAATTACCAACTGTAATAAATAAATAATCATAACAATTATGCACCTGTGGATGTGTGTGTGTGTGTGTGTGTGTGTGTGTGTATTGAGGCCAGGCAAATGTTGAGCGACTGCAGGCCACAGCAATGAGATGACATCTGAACAGCATCCCTGTTGGGATGTAACACTGGCTCTGAGTCTGAACTGAACTCACTTACAGAGCCACTGTGGATATTTAGCTTTCCAGCTGATTTTGTATGATGCATTATTCATTATTGTTTTGGACCAAACATTATCCCCCAGACTTACCCCCCCCCCCCCCTCCTTTTTTTTTTAACCACTCTTAAGATATTACAATTTATTACCTAAACAAACAATTTGAAGCGATATTCTCTGGTTTGTCTTTGATGCAGTGTTTCATAAAAGGTTCAAGGCAGCCCTCGTTTTCTTCTCCTCTCTCCTCCCTGTCTTTTCCTGCACAGATGCAAACTCCAATTTCCTCCAAGGGGAAGTGAGAAGTGTTACAGTGTGTGTTCGCTTGTATGCTTTCAGTACACCAGTAGGGGTGTCATAGAGTGTGTTTGTGCGCTTTTTGTGTTCCAGTATGTGAGTGCACATGGCAGTGTTTGTCTGTAATCTTTTGCCTGCCTATGCATGTGTGTGTGTGTGTGTGTGTGTGTGTGTGTATGTGAGTGTGTGTTTATGCATTCATACAAAAGAGAAAGGTAGAGAGGAGGGTAGAGAGTGCTCCTGCTCTATAAAAGGAACAGAGTCACCTGGAGACAGAGCACTGAGCTTGTGTGTGTTTGTGTGTGTGTGTGTGTGTGTGTGTGTGTGTATGTGTGTGTCAGCCAGTTCCAGCACAATATCCCGGCATTCAACCCGCCCCAGGGACAGTGGTGCATCCCACCAGACGCACAGTAGCATTATTCATCTCTGAAACACACAGTTTGTGTGTGTGTGTGTAAGCGAGTGTAGGTCTGTTTGTGTTTATGTATGCAGGTCCACAGATTTTGGCATTCCCTTAAACATACACACACACACACACACACACACACACACACACACATGCACACACACCAATAGATTTCCCTGGAGATTCTCTGTCCTCCCTCCTACCTTCCTATCTCCCCTGCCTGCAGCCTACTGGAGCTTCACCCGCAGTGATGTGTGTGTGTGTGAATGTGTGTATGAGGATACTTGTTTACACAATGACCTAAATAAGATGCTTATAGGGGACAAGGGGTGGGATTCTGTCAGACCGAGCTTGCGGAGCACAGCAGAGAAGATGGACTGAGGCACACATCGCTTTTGGGCTCCAGTGTTGTGATGCCATGTGTCTATCTGTACATTTGTGTGTGTTTCTGTCACATCTGCTCTTCTCCACAATAGCCTATTATGAAGGGTAATTAATTGGATTTTTCACTGTTTGTGTGTCTCTCACTAAAAACAAATCAAACAAATCAAAGAAACCCTCTCCCCAATCAATTTACTTCACTC
>SEMN01000202.1:693605-698605 GCA_005408345.1 Macquaria australasica | reverse complement strand
CTTTATCTCCTTTTCTATCTATCTTCCCTGTCTGTCTTTCAGCACGGTCACCTCCAGCGGGCAGCTGCCGAGCATTGCCCTTTGAAGGACTAAAACCTGGCTTTGTTTACATGGTAACGGAGCGACGAGACGGGTGGGGATGGAGGAGGAGAGAGGGATGAGCGAGAGAGAAAATGACAGGCGCTCACACAATCAAGCGCACACGCATGCACATCACATAGGTTCTGTTTTGCTTCTAGTGAAGGTTGTCGTGGATACCTGGGCATGTGACAAGAATCAGAAAAAGGAAAACTGATTGCTCATTCCCACTGTGTGCTTATGTGCAAGTGAGTCAGTGTCTGTGTGTAGGTAGGTGACATCAAACACAAATCATTTTCAGCGTGTGCAAGCGTTTGCTAATATGTGCTCATAGCATTTGTGTGTGTGTGTGTGTGTGTGAGAGAGAGAGAGAGGGAACAGGCTTAATGAGAGCTTTCATGATCAAGCTTGACTACCTGCAACGCCCCCGCAGTATGTGTGTGTACGTGTGTGTGTGAGCGAGAGTGAGGGCATTGGTGGACTTCAGCTAACCTTCCAGAGTGCAGAGGGAGTGAGACATACAGACACCAAAGAAGAAGAAGAAGAACAAAGAGAGAGAGGGAGAGGGAGATGCTCTGTGGGTTCACGTTCCCATAGTATTGATAACCTCAGCCATGCCCACACCGTCTTTGCATTATTTCTACAGATCTCTCTTTCTCCGTCTCTCTCTCATACACACACACACACACACACACACACACACACACACACACACACACACACACACACACACACACACACACACACACACACACAGGGGAGTTGGGGTCCTGTAAAGTGGGCCGCAGAGCTACTTGGTATTCCGTCAGAATCCTCCAGCGAGGGAGACTGTGGAGCACAAGAAAGAAACGATGCAGGAGGAAGATGGGACGAGAGAAGAAGACAAAAGCACAGCAATCAGAAGCGAGCAGTGTCCAGTATGTTCTCGTTTACACTGCGGGCTGAAATCCAATCCGGTTGCTTATTTTTAACTTACTTCAAAAGTAGAAACAGAGAGAGGTGAGGTATACCCAACTCTCGTCCACAATGGTGCTGTGTTTTGGGGTCGGAAAACAGATGTGAAATGGCTCATATCTCGCAGTGACCCATTTTGGTTTGGTCCAGCAAAGCACATCTTCCTGCCGCACACACACACACACACACACACATCTGCCCTTTCCAGGTAATGGGGTGGAGCGCTCCACTGAAGCAGAGGGAGTGGTGTTGGAGCAGGTTTGGTGTGATATCCCTGCTGGGGTTCATGATGCGTTCCACTCCCATGTATTCGATCCCTGCACTCATTTACACTTACACACGTGTGCAAATAAACACAGATTCACTCCCACACACACACACACACACACACACACACACACTGATTTGCACCTGCTCCCTCTTTGTGCCACTTTGGTTCATCTAATTGATGATGCTGTGTCACTCCTGCTGTCTCTCTCAAACACACACACGCGAACACACACCTCCTCCTCTCTGTTCTCTTTCTCTCTGTGTCCTCTAAGTTGTGCCCCGTCCTCCACTGTCCTCTATCTCTCATACCCTTTTCTTGCCCTGTAGCCACAGTGCAGCTGCTGGCAGTGCCGTGTGTGTGTGTGTGACCTTGTGTTAGGTTAGACTAGGGCAGGCAGCTCTTTGGTCTGCCACACTGAACTCATAGCCGGAAGGACAGATTTGTAGTGGAGATGAGCAGCCTCAGATGTTGTCCTCTGCAGCTTGTGTGTCTATAAATAAGTAGTAGAGTGTCTTTTTGTGTGCCGTCGCCGAGTGGTAACAAATGTATTTTTTATTTTTCAAGGGACAGGTGAGTGATATTTCATCGCTTATGCATTCACTGGTGACTCTTGTCTTTGACTTGTTCATACAGTACTTACAGTATAAGCATTTCATATCCGTATTGAAGAAGCCAGACATTATGTTTGGTTTGTGTGTGTGTGTGTGTGTGTGTGTGTGTGTGTGGTTACCTCACACTGGCACACACATGCAGACACACAAATACGTACTTAGTATGTTTTAACAGCTCTCTAAGGTCTAGTTTAATGTGCTGGCAGCTTACACCAGTATTCACTTACAATCTCTTGAGAAAGTGTACTGGGATCTAAGAGGCTGAAAGAAAAGGCCGACAATAGTGCCATTAAAGAGAAGGTGGCGAATAAGGGCTCTTACCCCCCCACCCCCAATTGATAAACATAAACAGCAATTTAATCTATTTGGGGGATAATCATGCTCTATTGTTTGGAACTACAGTTCCCATAATGCTCTGGGGGGTATAAACTGGAAGTATATGCCATAGAGTCAGTTAGTTAGCTGTGAGCTACAACTTGAGCCCTGTGTTTTTTAGCCTACATTTAGACAAATTTGCACCATTAAAAGTAAGCCGAATTAGCTATCAGCAGTTCGGCTTTGTATTGTACCCATGGATATACAGACAACTATCACTTGATTACTTTGATACTGAAGAAAACTTAAAAACGTGATGATTCTCAGGCAAGTTCAGGAGTTCAGGAGCGTCTTTTTTTCTACGATTTCTCAGCTGATGTATGGACGTTTATTCGCGATGGACATTGAAATGTCAACTTATTTCGGATGTGTCAATCGCCTCTACACACTCTTTAGCGCGAGACCAGACCGGTGGTCTGTGTTTAAGGGAAAGAGGGATGCGCCCTCCACCACCTGAATGATACACGATGGAGTGCGCGTATTGACGCGGTAAGACCTAATGCTCGCCACCTCCCTCCTCAATTGAAGCACTTGATTGCATAATATCATCCTGCAAATTATCCAACTTGCCTCAGATGCGCGAGGACTAAGAGAATATTTCACATCATTCACAGCAGTTGTCATGACTCGTGCACTGTCTGAGTAAAATAGGTAACTGGAACATATTGAAGTGGTGGCAGCCTATCTTTGGATCAGGAAGCAGCAAACATTGAAGCTCTACTGCAGGAAATAATTTCTTTGAGAAGTAAGTGGGAGTCAATGCTTGCTGAAGCTCAAAATATAACCCATGCAATGGGCATCCCACCTGAGTTTACTCATGGCAGGCAGAAAAAAAGCCAGCACACTGAAGAAAGGTCAGAGACTCCTGATGTAACATGTAGGAATTATGTGTATTATGTTGCTGTGCAGTATCATTGCTCAGCTGACTTCCAGATTTCAATCAATCAGGGACATTTGCAATGATTTCAAGGGAATACTCAAGTTCCAGCAGTTGAGTGAGGAGGATCTTAAGTCATCTTGTAGAAATTTGATAACAAAATATTCCAAGCATCTATCTGAAGATTCGGAAAAACAAATGCTCCATCTGAAAAGGATATGCAGTGCCGCAGTGTCAGGATCATCAACACCCATGGAGTTGCTCAACAGAATTTATGACATGAAGCTTGAGAGCATTTATGGTGGCGTTTACATTGCACTGAGGATATTTCGGAGGAGAGAGATCCTTCAGTTAGCTGAAGCTAATAAAGAATTACTTGTGCTCCACAATGAGCCAGGGGAGGCTCAATAACCTGACAATACTTGGCACTGAGTTTGAACTGGCTAAAGAGATGGACCGTAAAGACATAAAGGACTTTGCATCCAGAAAGACAAGAAAGATGGCTGTAGAGGCTAAGATGAAGCCATAAGGTAAAAAGTTGCATTTTCTATTACGAAATGTGTGGTGTATGTTATGTCGTGTGTGTGTGTGTGTGTGTGTGTGTGTGTGTGTGTGTGTGTGTGCGTATGTAGCCCCCATCCCTGAGTAAGTCTTTACTCAGTTTACATGTATGTGTTTATGTAGGAGAGAGAGAGCACGCACACGCATTGATATAAGTAAAGAAGATTTGGGGAGGGCCCAGCCATTTCTGTGGGCGGGCCTGGACATTGGAAATAATATATGAAAGTGTAAGTGATTACACTGAATCTATAAATATGTGTATCATGTTTGTGCGTTCAGATTTGACTGAGTTATGTGAACGACCTTTGACACAAATTAAGGCAAGGGCAAGTACTTTAATATCCTCCATGAGCGGCGGCTCCAACTGCTCACCGTGTTAGTGAGCGGGTCAAATCAGCGGGCCAGACTAACTTACTTCCTGTTGTGTTTAGAACACCTGCATGCACCTGTCCCTTTCACCTCATGCAGTAAGTTCCGACCCCCTTCAACTCTCCCACGCCTCACAGTTTGAAACCTCTGATGTAGACAATAGGAATTAAAAGCCTCACACAGTGCTCCTAGGGGTTCTAGGTGTGTGCGTGACTGTGTGTCTGTCTTTATCTTTGCGTGTGCATTCATCTTCCAGTTACACAGGATAGCATTCATTCTCCTGGAAAATGACCTATGTCTGTATTTGTGCCTCCAAGCATCAAGGTGTCCTTGATGGCCTGCTCTCTACTCTCCTCTCCACTCCACTGTTACCTGAGAGCCAGACTGGGGATCTGCAGACGCAGACAGGCCGACACTAAAAGGAGGCTAGCCACCCATAGACCGATGGCAGATAACAGAAATGCGAGGAGGATAGCAAGGAGAGAGTGAGGAGAAGAAGTCATTTGATCCGACAGGGCCGCAAAGACTAGGAGAAGGAATGAAGAGGGGAAGAAATGGTGTAATATGGAGAGGAAAGAGCAGATGTGGGGAGAAATGGAAGACAGACGGGGGGAAAGGTGAGAGAAATATGATATGAGAGAGGGAGAGGGTGAGGAAAAAAGACAGCGGGAGAGCGGGGAGGTTTGCGGCGAGATGTGAAGGAGGGTGTAGAGTAGCCTACAAGAGAGGCGACGAAAGGCGAAAGCGAGGGCGAGATGCTGCGAGATCAAGGGAGCCGGGGGAGAAAAAGACAGAGTGAGAAGGGGAGATGAGGAGGAGAGGAGAGGAGAGGAGAGGATGTGAGATCGAGGGCTCAGAGACAGGGAGAGGAAGAGTGGGAGGGAGAGGGAGAGATAGATTGAAG
>SEMN01000202.1:673044-693585 GCA_005408345.1 Macquaria australasica | reverse complement strand
ATGGAGAGATGCAGGGAGGAGAGGAGAAATGGAGATCGTTATCGCGGGGCCGTGCTGCCTATTGATTTGCGTTAGTGTCTCGAGCCGGTGAAATAACAGCGGTGCTGGGATGCAGACTCCCTCGTCATTAGCAAACACAGCTCTCAAGACGCCAGCGCGTGCGTCCGTGTTGTTGCGTGACCATATGGCACGTTTGATGTCCACATGATAAATACCCAGAGTAGTAAAAAGACAAAAAACAAAGTAGAGAGACAAGATGACAAAGTTATAACACTTCATGTGAGAGAAAGACGGATAAAAAACAGATTGGAGGAAGGGAAGAACAGATTGAGGGAGAACTCAGCAGACTGTGTCGGGCTGAATCTCTCACTTCAGGTGACAGATCTATCGGTCACTTCTCACAGGTGGATGAAGAGAGACAAAGTTAACTCTCGCTCTCTTTTCCGCATGTGGCGCAGTGTGATGGTGATGCTGGAGCTGGTGTGTGTGTGTCTCGCCAGGGACCAGGGAAGTGTGAATATGGCTGTGGAACTGTGCCAACCCAGCTCGGGAGCTGGGGGGAGGAGGGAGGAGGAGGAGGAGAAAAGAGAAAGACAGAGAGAAATGAAGAGAAGGAGGAGGAGGAGGAGGAGGAGGAGGAGATGAAGAGGAGAGGGGGAAAACTCCATCCTTTGTTCTTCGTTGATGAAAGGAGGAATTGGATCCTCTACTCCCACTCTCGCTTTCTCTCTTGGTGATGAGCCTTGATGTGTTAGGGTGAGCGAGTGAGCAGGAGGGACACACACATATACACACATATACACACATATGCACACACACACACACACACACACACACACGCTCATGCACGCTGCTGCCTTATTCCACTCAACTAAGACCCAAATGACTCCTCGCTCACTAATTAAACTTTAATCTCCAATAGTGCGCAAATTACCTGCCACGCAACTGAGCGCTGAACTACAGGGAAACAGGGAGTGAGGGAGACGGAGGGAGGGAGGGAGCGATGGACGGACAGATGAAGGAAGGATTGAAGGTCACACTCCACCTGCAAGAGAAAAAAAAATCTTTTCTCTTCTCCGTCTCTTCTAACGTATCTGTGTCCTCTGTATTTACACCTACATCTGTTGTTTGTATGTGTGTATGTGTGTATACGAGGCGCTATAGCTGTAAATGGAGCAGGCGGCTGGGGCCTCACTCTCTGAGCCAGTCAATGTTCCCCCTCACCTGAATGTTATCTCACACACACACACACACACACACACACACACACACACACACACACACACACACACACACACACACACACACACACACACACAAAGTTGATGCTAGCCAAGCCCTCCTCTGCCTGGCCTCGTTCCCATCTCTCTCTTACAGACACAGCCTCTGCTAGGACACAAACATGCACACACACACACACACACATGCATACACACGCCGCCATTTTGTGCCACACAGCAGAGGGCATCGCAGCAGTGTGTATGCGTGTGTGTCACTTGGTTAATCACAAAGAACTAACGATAATTACCACCATTTTCCTACCTGTCCTTTTCCAAGCCTGACTCTCAGGTTGTGTGTATGCATGCATTTGGGTCTGTGTGTGTGCGTGTGTGTGTGTGTGTGGCATGACTGAGCCACTGGCAAGCAAAAACACTAACGCTAAATCCTAAAACACCCCCAACATGCCACATATACCGACTACTACAGTTCGTATACTTCTATCAACAGCAGAGAGGAAGGCTGTTTAGACAACACATGAGGTCGTTGAGGACGATGAAATGAAATACATTTAAATTCTACACATATGAGCAAATGAGCGGCAAGCCTGGCACTTGATATGCTGCCTTAAGCTCGGTCTAATTTGCAGTTTGGATGCTTCTCCTTGAGTGCACAAAGGCATTTTGTTTTTTGCCACCTATTGCTTTCGCCAAATTTGCCCATTTGTCAGATGAGACACTGAGCACTACGAGGTTTAGGTACTTTAAAAAAAAAGGAGGAATCCCTTTTCAGATACAATATTATATACCGTCAATCTGTCATGTGCAAAACCTTGCTGGAAGGAATGAAATTTTCAGAAAATGTGCCTGATGTTGCATTCAGATGTACACATGTAAGAGAGCTCAATCATGAAAGTAATGATTGCAACAACAAGGGTTTTTACAGTTGTGTGTTTCAGCTGATTCTATTTCATTCTCCTCCGTTAATAGTATGATTTTGCTGAATGTCAGTAAAAATGTTCTAGAAAGGGGACCTTCCTCTTTGATTTTCTTTGTCCGACACCAAAGCCTGATGTTTAAGAATGCGTAAAAGTGTTTTTTAACTGTAGCTGTGCGTAAAATATCGCAGTGTTACGCCACAGTGTCTGTGTTTATGCCACAGAATGACATGGCAAGTGCGTTACCAAACAAAAAGTAGTGTTTTAAGCCCCAATTTATGCTTTAATAATCCACACACAGGTGGTGAGTGAAGGACATCAACTGAATTTAGCCATCATGGAGGTCTCATTTTGTATATTAACTGCTGCTATTGCTGCTCCAATATCCCAGGATGAAATTATTGAGTAAATACTGCAGTGCTAAATGCAGGACCAGGGAGCTGAGCATACGCTATATGGCGAACATTTTTATCTTAACTACCTTACAATACCAGTGAGTGTACATATTTTTAGCCTGGCTGGTGCCGACGGGAATTCAAAGCTCTAAACTCTGAGCGCGTTAGTGCCGCACTCTGTCATCTGTGCAGTCAAGTCACACGCCGGAACAAAAGACGGAGTTACTCCATCCAGTGCAGTCACTGTCAAGACTGTTCGTGCTACAGTACAGACGGGTGTCTTCACAGTGCGCATTACCCACAGTTGGTGGTGAGGTTCGCAGTGGGTGACATCAGGGGACAATCAAGGATATGCCCGTCATGCAAGGTTGGCAGTGTGTGCGTAGGTGTGTCTCTCCTGTCCTGTTGGCGTGTGTGCGCTGCCCGCCATGCGTGACTAGACAGAGTCAGGTGTTCTGGGAGGGGCATTGGCACAACGATGCGTCCATATGCTTGTGACTGAGTGGCGGGCACAGGGAGGGCACAGCGAGCTGGGGAGGGATCTGCACTTCGCCTGCGGTGCATGACTTCATCCCTCCTGCAGGCAGAAGAGGCACTGGGACTAAGAGAGGCTGACTGACTTAGAGGGTGTGAAAGGATGCTGCTGGATGGAGAGAAGGAAGAGTAAAAAGATACAGAAAGATACAGGATGAATGAGACCTAAGGTACAGAAAAGGGAACAAACATAACAGAATGACAGAATATAAGATAAACCACCACATGGCTGCATATAAAATCTCTGCATATTGTTCTTTTGCACACTCTCTCCATATGTCTACTCAATCAAGGCTATTCAAGTAATTTTATGACTTCCTGTGGCCTACATGGACACATCCACAGCCTACACTTAGCTAATTTCGCCTGTCAGCTCTGCACTGCATCCTCTCCCAGAGTCCGGGGACAGCAGATATGTACTTTCATGATTATCTCGTGTCTCACTGGCACAACTGTGATCCATCAAATGCATGTGTTTGGTTAAGTAGCCTAAATCTTTAGCATTAAGCTCATAAGATGCTACTATGAGTGTGTGTGTGTGTGTGTGTGTGTGTGTGTGTGTGTGTGTGTGTGTGTGTGTGTGTGTGTGTGTGTGTGTGTGTGTGTTTCGGAGACTGCAGGGTTGACACCGTGCCACAAGGCAGCTTGGTCAGTGGATGCAGTGACAGCTCTGTGTGCTGCTGCTTTGGTCCCCTCACAAATACACCGAGCCACACACACACACATACACATACACCCATTTCTGATTGGCAGATAATAAAGCCCTGCACACTCTCTCTCTTTGTCACCCATACACACATTTCTAAATCTGTAGGAGGCTGTATTTGGATCGTGATGTGTGCTAGTTGCTTGCCACTGGGTTTGCAGACATGACCACATTCATCTGTATACACACATACATATGCTCACGCACACACACACACACACACAACCAGTTAAGCGTGAAAAGCAAATAATGCCATTGCCTCCTCCCTAGTCCCTCAGCAGAAGGCCCCCACAGACACACACACACACACACACACACACACACACACACACACACACACACACACACACAGAAGGTCAATCTGTATCTCCTGACGACTGTGGGCAGGTAATAGGATAGGTGGTGGTTTGACATTGTGACATGGTGAATATGTTTACTGAGGAGATAATTATGCAAACCTTCCATCCATCTATCATTTAAAGTTAGCTAGCTTATCCGCTCCACCCACCCCTCCACCTAGCAACCAAGCTACAGCCAATTAGTGCCAAGCCATCCTTGTTTCCTTGGCAACACACCACTGGCCTCCTAATGTATATCCATTCAGGGACCTAAACACATAAGGTAAAACTGACTTGTGCCATCCAGCGCCAGCCGTCCAGCTTAGTGAAGCATTTTAACATCAATTAATCGGTACAACATTCATTTTGAGACGTTAGTATTCTGATGATAAACAAAGCGCTGAGAAGATTGGCTGCAGTTTCCAATGTGTGCAACAGGGTTGGATTTCATGGAAAATGTGCTGGACTGATTTGCGCCACTAAAGTGAGAGCTGCTCCTCTTCCAGCAAAAGCAGAGCCGAAGCTTTCAGAGTTCCTCGCAATGGCAGATGGTGGGAGGAGAGAAAGGCCGATGGAAAAATCCCTTCCAAGATGTTTATCCTTTTTCAGTAAAATGAAAAAGAAAACAAATGCATATGGAGGGAAGGGGAGCAGGGGTAAGTTGCCACATCTTCTTTGTGACAGGAAGCAAATGGGGTTTGTGGAAAACATGGACATCATTTTTAAAAAAATCTAACAACACTGTTGGCCACGAGACAGAGGCTACCGATCATAGCATTTGTTTATACTGAGGTTTTGACAGTACATGCAATCATAAATGCATTAATCATATGTTAAGGCTCAAAATGCTTCATTAAACACCTTCAGGTATCCTGGTATGAGTAGAAATGTTTGGGTTGTATGTTTAGCGGCAGCCAGAAATCTCAGTGACGGATTGTAACCTGGGAGGGGCGAATCGCCTGCATCACTTCCTCTTTCACCCCTCCATTGCCCCTTCCTTTCATCCTGTCCTCACCCCCCCCCCCCCCTCTCTTCCCCCCTCTCTCCCAGCCCATTTCTTGTCCCTCTCCGCTGCCAGTCTCTACCTGTCTCATTTGCATAGGATGCCTTATTTGCATACATATGAGCTAAAGAGAAAGGGGATTTGTGTGCGGGAGAAAAAGAGGAGAGGCGAGATACGCAGGCAGGCGGTGGCTGATGAAAAGAAATGAAAAAGAGCCCTTTCAGGAGGAAACTGCGACCGCCACCTCTCTCTCTCTCTCTCTCTCTCTCTCTCTCTCTCTCTCTCTCAATTCTGTTCTCACCCTTTAGGTCACACCTTGGAGAGCTCTGGCGAAGGCCCCATTAACGCGAAATATCTGACAGAGGGACAGAGAGAGTAAAGAAGGTAAAAGAGAACAGATAACTTATAAAAGACCGGATGCAACTCGGGCCACATAAGAGAAGGAAACAGAGAGAAAACAGATAGATAAATAGAGCAAAGGAGCTTGTACACATTGCCCATCTATCCCCTGCAGCAGCCTGGCTCTGTGTTACCGCGGTGTTGTTGTTGCCGTGGTGGCGATGGATGGTTGCCTCGACAGAGCAAAACTGATTGGCTGTGAAGTCAGGCCCCCCCGTCTTTCCCTCAAGGAAGGACGGCACACGGCAGGGCCCTCCCCCTCCCGCGTGCACGCAAACACACACACACACACGCACACACACCCACTTCCTCATCCTCATTCTTGAAGACGTGTGCACAGAGATGACCACACACACAGACACTCGCACACATCAAACAGATAAACAAGGTTTTGATATGATTCACACGTACTGCTCAGGACTATATAGACCAGTTCAAATGGGCAAACACACACACACACACACACACACACACACACACACACACACACACACACACACACACACAGACACTCGGCAGCCTCCATAATATTAACCTCCATCCCCCCTCATCGTCTCCACATCAGGCCAACCCAGATGCATCCCGTACAATCTGTCCCTGATTGCACACAAACACTCCAAACCCCCCCCAAACACACAGACACACACACACACACACACACACACACACACACACACATAAACAGGCATATTTATCCTGTTCGAGCTCGCTAATTGCATATGTCTAATAACCTCACGCAGATAGAAAACAGAGCAGTGCTCTCTCTTGTCTCTCTGTGGACAGAGTCCAGACGTGAGGCAACTGCAGAAGCCAGGGATATGAAAAGGCAGTAAGAGATTGGAGGAGAACAGACATCTGTGTGTGTCTGTTTTTTGTGTGTGTGTGTGTGTGTGTGTTCACGTGTGTGTGTGTGTTCATCTTCTAGTCTTTGTTTGATCTTTCCATCCAGGCCCGAAATGCTGCAGCGCACCAGGAATAATAACTTTCCTACCTGTGAACCCACACACATGCATGCATACACACAATCAGAAAGGATGCGCACATACAAAATAAAGCACCCATTAACACACACACACACACACACACACACACACACACACACACACACACACACACACACACACACACACACATTGCTGATAACAGTCTTTATATGTATATGCTTGTGTCTGCATGTGCGCACACAGACACGTACGCGATCACTCATGCGTGAGCCATCTCCTGTGTATCAGGACCGGGTGGAGAGGACAGAGGGGGGTTGGGGGGGGGAGGTGGAAGAGAGAGAAAGTGATGAAAGGTGGCAGGGGGTAAGGAGTGGAGATGAAAGCATGAGGGGGAAGGGGGGGGGGGGTGAGGGTAAAAGGGCAAAGGAGAGACGAGAGGGAGAAGGGGAAGGCAGAAACAAAGGGGAGAGGATGAGCTGAATTGGGTTGAGGAAAAGAAGGAAGGACAGATGTGCTGACTGCTGATTGGATGGAAAACAAGAGGAAAGAGGGAGAGAGAGAGAGAGGGAGCCTGTCACCTCCAGTCAGTGGCTATTAGCGGCAGCAGCAGCTCTGAGACACCATCCCTCATTCTGCTCTGGCAGCGCTGGCACAATTAGACACACACACATGCACACACCTTCATGCACACGCTCATCCATCCGTCTTTTTCTTTTGCACGCGTGTGTGTGTGTGTGTGTGTGGGGCTGAGACTAATTGAGTGTGTGCGTGCGTCAGGCTGTGTCTGAGCTCAATGTTTTTCTCTCTGTCTGCTGTGTGTGTGAGAGTGTGTAATAGAGAGACTTGGAGAAAGAGCGAATGTCCTTGTGTTTGATCCGCTTGTGCGCTTACATCTGTGTGTGTGTGTGTGTGTGTGTGTGTGTGTGTGCGTGTGCGCGTGCCACTTAGGGCCCAGTGCCCAGGCCTGAGAGTGAGTGATAGAGTCCATGCCAACTTGAGCTGCATGCCACAGTCTCCACGCCTGCACCCATGTCCTGCCGCTGCCAGCGCCACCCTCCTCCTCCCTTGTCTCCGTCTCTCCTCTCTGTCTGTATCAGTCTGTTGGCCTTCTCCCTCCTCCCCTCTCATCCTTTTCCCGTGTTTATCTCTCTGCTCACGCTCTTTCCCCATCTCTCTTTTTCTCTGTTTTGGCTAAATTGCTCTGTCTTTAGCTCTGTCTCCCCAGCGTGCTGTTTTTTTTTCTTTTCTTTTCTTCTTTTTTCCCTCTCATTTAATGCCTGTGACCACTCCGCCCAGCCCTATCATCCTCACATCTTTTTAATAGTTGAAGCTCCACCTGCCCTCCTCCTCTAATTTCTCACAGCCCTGTTGTCTCCTGTGGTCCATTTGTCTTGTTGAAACCACATTTCATCCCAATCTGTCTTTTTCATTATTTTACCTACACACCTCTTTTTTCCTTCACCTCAGAATAAACCTTTTTCTCTCTGTTATTCACTTTCCTATCCTCCTTTCATCTCCTCTCTTCTATTATTTATTTCCACAGGCCGCCACTAGTGGCAGCTGTTTCCCATTCTCCTGTCCATTCATAACCCCTCTCCACCACTCCATCTTCCTCCTTTCTCTCTCTTTTTTTTTACCTCTCTCGATCTCTGAGACGTCTCTATTCAGGGCTCTCCATCCCTCTCATCAGAGTCCTCATTATCCAACTCTCTTCCACCACTCTCCTCTTCTTCCTTCCTTTCCTTCCCTCTTCTCTCCTCCCTCCCCTCCCCCTGTCTCCTCCCTCACCTGCTTCTCAGCGGTGTTTCTCCTAATTTCCATACAGCCCAGCAGCCCGCAGGCCTCACTGGCTCATATCCTCGCCTACCATGGGGAAAACACAGGCACATGCACACAAGTTTGAAAGCATACACACCTTCAAACACACATTTCTGGATCCGGAAACATACGGGTCAAGGAAGATAAGCACATGAAGAATTTATGCGGTTGCTCTTTCACACACTCACACTGATACAAACACACATTCATCCAGGGTATAATGAGATTTTGCCCCTACTGTATTCTTCTCTCCATCTTCTGAGAAATATCTCCACACATTTGCTTACAATCATTATTTATATATGCAATAAAAACCATTTTAGTTGCAAATTAGACACTGCTAAGTCCTTAAAACCATTTGCCGCTTTCATTTATCCACTCTTTCCAGTTTTGGCACTGCATGTATTTCAGCATCGTTTCATACACACAGAGCTATTAATTGAGTGAATGAGGCCCATTCTCTCGCAGCCTCCTCTGCTAGTGAGACAGAGCTGAGGGATCTGCTGCTGAAGTGCAGAGGCTGATAAAAATTAGAGCTCGCTGGATAGATGGGCTTTGGGCTGCTGACCGCTGCCTTTTCTGGGCCAGTTAGCCGGGGGAGAGCTTTCATTTATCCACTCTTTCCAGTTTTGGCACTGCATGTATTTCAGCATCGTTTCATACACACAGAGCTATTAATTGAGTGAATGAGGCCCATTCTCTCGCAGCCTCCTCTGCTAGTGAGACAGAGCTGAGGGATCTGCTGCTGAAGTGCAGAGGCTGATAAAAATTAGAGCTCGCTGGATAGATGGGCTTTGGGCTGCTGACCGCTGCCTTTTCTGGGCCAGTTAGCCGGGGGAGAGCTCATTAAGCTTAGCTGGAGGTGGAGGTGGTCTGCCTTGTTAGCATGTGTGTGTGTGTCTCTAATATGCTGTGTATGTTTGATCATGTCAGCTACAGTTTGTGTGTTTGCGGGCTCTGTCTTTATGTGCGTGAAAGCGGCAGTGCTGTATGCATACAGAGCAGAACGATGTTACACAAGGCACACAGCGAGAGAAAGAAGAAAAGTCGGGAGAGAGAAACCCTGCTTATTAGGCCACCGCTGACTATGTGTGTGATTCATGGAGGGTGAGAGAGAGACAAAGACATTGAAGTGAAAGAGAGAGAGACAGAAGGAGAAAGAGGGAGATGGATTGAGCAGTGAACTAGGGCAACCCAGGATCAGGCAGCTTGCAGGATGGCTGTCTGCTGTCCTAAGGGAGAGGGGTAGCTTGTTATTTTAAGGAGGGTGACTCTGGCGCTCACCTCACATAGAAAAAATAGGGACACACACACACACACACACACACACACACACATATAGAGGCACCCACCTACACAAGTTGTCTCTGTGCAAATGAAGCTGACAGCACATGGCACACCAGCTAACACAGTGCCTTAGAGGCCTATCTGTCTCAGGTAATGGGCAAGCTCAGCACCGCCGTGTGCGCGCTCACCTCATCACATCAGCCTGGAGACGACACCGCTGGCACGCAGAGCCCACTGGAACCTCATACTGTATGTGAGAGCACGTGTCCCTTTCTGCGCGGAATGTGTGTAAATATGTACGACCTCATCTGGTATGTAAAGCCGCCTCTGTGCCTTTGTGGGGGCGTCTGCGCATGATGACATGTGTGCACTTGTGCGTGCGTGCGTGTGCGTGAGAGGGGAGTAGTGCCTGCGACATCTGACATACTACAGCGCCTGCAGTGTCTGGCGTATAGGACTGGGGCTGCTCTCTGCTAACATGGCAGCACGCCTCGGCTTGCACTCGTCGCATCGCATCTCGTCACATCATAAGTCATCTCATCATGCCGAGTTTCCTCTCTCTTATTCCAATATTCCCTTTTCCTCTCTCTTCTTCTCGTTGTCTTGTTGTTTCCATCTCTTTTTTTCGCTCCTCTCGCCAGGTATTCCTTCGTATTTCTGTCTCATTCACTTTCTCTATAATGCGTCTATTTCTTTCCAATGCTGTCATTTTCTCATTCTCCCATGCATCGCCCTTAATACGAGCCTCAGCCTGTTTCTTTCTCTGGCTCCCCCCTTTTTTTTCTCCCATCTCATTTCCTCTCTGTCTTTTTCCCACTACATCCCCTCCTCTATGTCACATCTCATTCTCTCTGCCTTCGCTTTGTCCAACTTTTTCTCATTGTGCTCTCATTTCCTTTCCCTCTTCTCTGTCTGTCATGCAGCATACTCTCCCCACATCTCCCTTTTGTCTGTTTCTATCTTCCATTCCCTCTTTTTCGGTTTCTCTCTCTCTCTCTCTCCTGTTTTTCAGCACACACCTTTAGCATCAGTCCACTCCTGTTTGCTCAATAACACAGAGCAGGTAAGCCTGAGTTCTATTAAGCAGGTGTGTGTTTGTGTGTGTGTGTGTGTGTGTGTGTGTATGTGTGTGTACGAGCAGGTTTGTTTACAAAGAAAGCCGTGGAAGGTTCAGTTTATGGTGTGTGTGCATGTGTGCATTCAGTCGCATCCACACACACACACACACACACACACACACACACACACACACACACACACACACACACACACACACACACACACACCACACATATATACACACACAAACACACACACACGCACACATACACATCTGCTCAGCGAGAGGGCCCTGCCGTGCACGCTCCCTCGGCCAACAGATAAACAAGTGTGCTCGCATCTCCCGGGAAGTAACCATGGCAACCGTCTCTCCCCTCTCTCCCCCCCCCCCCCCCCCCCTCTCTCTCTCTCTCTGACTGAGCTGCCTGGTTGGCTGGCTGTCCTGGAGGCAAGACAATAGCAGGTTTCAAGGCCAATGTCACTTTTTTCCTCCCTCGCCGTCCTCCCTCTTTGCCAAGCAAGGAAAGAAAAAAACAAAACAAAAAACAAAACAGCTTCCTGTATTGATAAATGTGATGTCACAGGTGGGGTGGCAGTCATGCAGAGCAGCGCGGGGGAAACATAAAAAACAACGATGGATTGAGTGAGATTTTTGCAATCCCCCTCCATCTCTCCCCTCCCCCCCATGCCTTCCTCTCTTCCTCTTTTTGCATAATGTGGACAATTGCCTTCTTCCCTTTGTAGGGCGTGAGAGGAAAAGGGGATTTCATGCAGGCTAACTAAGCCCCTAATCCTCTGTTTCATGCCTTTCTCTCTCTCTCTCTCTCTCTCTCTCTCTCTCTCTCTCTCTCTCTCTCTCTCTCTCTCTCTCTCTCTCTCTCTGCTTTTCTGGAACTATTGCCTTTTCAGTGGGGTGCAGTGGTAGAAGAAGTATTCAGATCTCTACTTAAGTAAAAGTAGCAATACCACAGTGTATAAATACACCATTGCAAGTAGAAGTTCTGCATTTAAAATGTTACTTAAATAATTACTCATTATGCATGCAGAATGGCCCCTGTCAGTGTGATATTACTATACATTATTGGATTACTGTTAATTAATGAATCAAAGTATGAGCAGCATTTTTATATTGTTATTGATCAAGGCAAAGCTTAATGTACTATAACAATATTTCCCTCTGAGGTGGAGTTAAGTAGAAAATAAAGTGTAAAATGGAAATACTGAATTAAAGTACCTAAAATTTGTTCTTAAAGCTGCAATACCTTTTTGACAACTTGGGGGCAGCAGAAATAAGCTGTAAACACAACACTGATGTATGACGTCCTTATAAAGTTGATATGGCGAACTTGTTAGCAAACAAGCAAATAATCAAAAAGTTGCTTATTTAAACATCCAGTAGATATGGAGCAACATTATCATTAATTTGTTGTGACCTTAGTCCAATATTCCCTCTCTTTTAACTCTGTTTTTGGTCTCCACCATCTCCTGAAGGGAATATCTGGCTCTTTAGTTGCTAAACGCTCCACTGTGTTCACCAGCTAGTCTCTAACTGTGTTTATCTGCTGTTTGGTGATGGGCAGGTAGTGTACAGTGGGGGTTTTAGAGCTTTTGTTTTTGCTGAAAACAGCTGCCTGCTGTGACAGAAAACAATGCTGTTGAAAGTAGTGAGAATAAACCAAAACAATGAGTCAAAAAACAAAACCAAAAAAAAAATGCTATGAAGCTTTGTAGAGAGGAGGTGAACTGCAGAGTTGGGTGATATTTCTTTGGGTTCCTCACGACGAGCGGCCCCTTTCACATACAAGCAGTCATGTGATGCATTGTCAGTATAAAAATATTGATTATTTAACTACAGTAGCCTACTTGAGTAAATGCAGTTAGTTACTTTCCAACATTGGCGAGGTGGAGTGGCGTTTCCAAAAGGAGATGTGAGAGGGCCCATTGCTGCGTACTCCTTCAGTGTCTCCCTGTCTTTCTCAATCTCACCTGCTCTGAATGATGGCATAAGCCTCAGACAGTCATTCTGTCCTGAACGTGTGTGAGAAGGAAGGAGAGAGAGAGAGAGAGAGAGCTGTCAGCCACTCTGGCTAACCGTCTAATAGGTTGCCATACTGAACTGACATTTGAAGGCTACGGGAGCATTAGTCCTGAAATGAAAAAGAGAGATGAGAGAGAGAGAGGGAGAGAGACAGACGGGGGGAGAGGGATCGGATATGCAGCGAGCGAGCGTGCTGTGGAGTCGGCAGCCCTTATCAATGCATCTGTCTATCCATCCGCACCACACGGCCTCATCTCCTCTATGATCTCCACCCACCCCAGTCCTCCGCCTCCTCGCGCCATCCCTCACCCTCTCTCTCTCTCTCTCTCTCTCTTTCTCTCTCTCTCTCCCAGAGAGAAGAGAGGGGGAAGGACAGAGATGAAAGGAGGAAGAAGAAATACAGTCGGGGCGAGCCAGGGAGGGCTGAGTGAGCGCAGAAGACAGGGGAGGAGGGTGAGAGGAACAGAGCAAAGGGACAAGAGCCAAGGACAGAGAGAGCGAGAGAATCTTAGATGTTTAATTTACGGTCGTTCCTGCTGCAGACAGATGTGTGAGATTGGAGAGATAAACAGGCAGCAAGATGGACAAGGAGACAGCCAGATACATGGACAGACATGCAGATAGACGGAAAATAGGCAGGCCGTCTCACATCTCTTTCTCTCTGACAGCAGCCCCTTTTTACCAAGTGGAGCGACACCAAAGACTTGAACCTCTCGCAGTCTCTTTACCCTCAATTTATCTTTTGTCATTTGCCAATCCTTTTTTTTTCTAGCTCTCTTTCACAGTTCCCATTTCAATCTATTGTGAACCATAAAAGGTAATTTATTTTAAATTGCTGCACTGCCGTGAATTGAAGTGAAACGGCATTGCTGCGTCGGTTTGGTCCTGTTACGAGTGCCGTACGGCTTCTGGAGCTGGATGAAAATCGACCACAGTCATCAGATATAGTTGCATATAAACTACTAAAACACTAAAATCACTCAGCAGACACTGGAGGAGGACACAATGTGCTACTGGCTTTGTCGGTTCTCATGACAACATGTTCAACAACATGCAAACTTATCAGCAACAATACAGTGATTCATCTCTATACTTGGATCAGAGCATGCATGGATTGGTAGATGATTCATGTCCGAAACAAGTCAAATTCACATTTGGTAATAATCGAAGTAATTGATAGTAATGCTATGCTTTCAATTATAGTATTAACCAAATGTAGAGCAGCGTGACGATTAATCTGAAAGCTAATATTTCTAGTTACTTTTGTGCCCTCAGCAGTGCACATTACAATAGTAGATCGTTTTTGCATTGCACCAGAAATTACTTGAGCTTTAGGGCCTTTTCAAGCTTATAGTTCTTTTGCTTTGGTCCGAGTCTGTGGATGAGTTGGCAAACTTGTTGCGTTTTCATCTTGGTTTGGTTTCTTTTTACACAGAAAAAAAATTCAAACGAACCAAAATGCATCACTAAAAGCCACGAGGGAACGTTCACTCCGCTCTTTGGTTGGATGTTTCTGGGGCGCAAGTGGGATAGTAAACACAGAAAGAAGGTCCCATCTGCCCAAATATCAAGAAGGCAACGTACTTCGTTGCTGGTCCAGGTCAGACCTCGATTCATTGTCCGGCTAGCTGCTGGCAACTCAGTACGATCTGCCCAAACGAATCATACGAAGGGGGATAACTAACCAGAGTCCGATTCAACTGGACTAAATAGTGCAGGTTTGTAAACGCTCTTTGTACACGTAAAGGGTAAATGAGTGAATTTAGTCTAAGATATTATTCTGTATTGTTGGATTAGAGTCATTTTTTCTGCTGTTGTTACTAAAAGGCCTTGAAGTGAACAACCTGGAAAACATATCTCATGTGGACTATAAAGGAGAAAATCAACACAGGGGCCTTATTTAAACCTCATGGATGCTTGATGAATATGCAGATACCATCTGATACTGAGTCATATATCTTTATATATTCAAGATTCAGTATTAAAGTTTTAATACTTTCGACATAGGGGATTTCCTTTGATGAGCTTACATTAAACCGGAAATCTGAGGATGTAATATGACCATAAAACAAGAACTATAAATATAAAATGACCAAAAACTTTGTATAAGTGAGCAGCACCTGTTGCTGTAGGAAGGCATCACATTGACTGCAGCAGAAGCTGTATCAGGAAAATGTCTCAAAATATCATATAAAAATAAAAAGGCAGTAATGTGAACCATTTTCTTGATAAATTCCCAACATGTGCATGCTTGATTGCAACGTCAATATACTAGTGAACATTTGAAAGACCGTTTTTAGATGAGGAAAAGTCCAACAACATGCAAGAAGTTTGATATGATTGACAGAAAGATAAACTGCAAGCCCTCAGCCAAAATGAATTTTGTCTGGCAGTGTGTGTGTTTGTGTGATATACCAACTGCCACTTACGCTGTAATTAATTGTCAATGATTGTCTTAGGAAGTGCATGCAGACCTTCATACAAACTCTAATTTCCCCTTTCCCACCTGCCCTGGGCTATAATAATTGGTCTCACACACACAGAACATACACACACATGCACAAATATCTGCAGGTGTGTGTGTGTGTGTGTGTGTGGCTAGCATTGGGTGGCCAGACAGACAGACAGACAGGCTAGCAGACTCACAGGAGATTTTTAATAATTAACTCTGTAATAAAGTCGAGGAGGCAGAATGCATGTATGTATGTGTTACCCAAGTGTGTGCTTGTCTGTGTCTCTGGTTTCATGTGTGTGGACTGCAAAAGTTAGTTGTAGAGTATAGAGTGTGTGTGTGTGTGTGTTTGCATCCAAATCTGTGTGCGTGTGAGTGTGTGTGTGGGGAGGTGATAAGCACCTGAGCCCTGAGGCAGCCTTCAGATTTCCCCTCACGTCCTCTGTGAAATCAGCCCAATCACTGCACTGTCATCTGCCTGCCACCAGAGAGAGGCCTGCGCCGCATACCGACAAGCTCATTTGCCTAGCAGTGTGTGCGCACACACACACACACACACACACACACACACACACACACACACACACACACACACACACACACACACACACACACACACACACGTACACGCCTGTGGAAGCCTGTGCACACGTGTGCATGCACATGCACAAACACTCACTCACGTATGCCCACAGGTCCTTCCACTTTCTCCCAAAATTGAGCTCAAGTTAAACCACTATGGGAGACGTTTTTCGTTTTTTGCAGGGGAGAGAAAATGTTTCCTTCTTGATTCATACCCAAATTGAAGTGTCATTGTTTATGAGTAAGATGGGGCCTGGCTGCCAGCTGAGCGCTTTAACCCCAACCACATCATCAAATAACTTATTATTGCTCAGATAAATGCCCTTGCTTGTATGAGTTGCATTAATAATTTATCTGTTGAGGGAGGCAGAGAGATTGCATTGATTTTTAACAATTGCCTTGATTCCGTTATTATTAAAGGTCCTAATACTGAAAAGTCCCGGAAAACCTCATCAGCTTCTTACTATGAGCGATGAGGTCCTACGTGAACACACAATTTTCTGCCAAAGTTTGAACAGTTTGGGTTATTTCACTTGAAAGATTGATGTATTTGTCTTATTGTAGTTTCTTTTTTCATTGGTTTGAAGTGGGCAGGGCTCAGCTGGAAAAAGCTGATGCCAAATATTTCAGTGCACCAATCACAGTTTTGCACAGTCAAAACGTGATGACAGTTTTGGGGTTGTTTGCTTTTGTTGCCAGCACTGTCAGTCAAATTTGATGAAACCAGTACCCACACACTCCTAGACAAACAGTTTAGAGTATTTCAGGGTTAAATTCTAATAAATTATTATTAAGGATGTGCTTTTCTGAACTTTAACTTTGATTGTTGCTGAATATATTAAAATACATAAGATTTGAGACCAAGTTTTCAGGTGCTTCAAAGTACAAACAACAAAATAAAACCTCATCGTATGCTGCATGTGCTCTGTTTGTATGCGCAGAAATACAGACTAAAACCACAAACACAGATGCTACAAACACATTCACGGATGCCAACACACATCGCAGTAAACACAGACACTCTCCCTGCCCCCCTGTGCACACACACACGCAAACACACACAGATTGGTGTGACATCCTCGTGACCTAAAAATGTCCCCAAAGCAACGTACAGGGACAGACAGTGGCACAGAGGGAGAGGAGCGCATTAACGACACACAGCACTGTTCGCTGCTACTAAAGCAGGAAGTGTGTGTGTGAGTGTGAGTGTGTTCGTGTCTAGGAGTTCACTGGCGTTCATGTGCGAGAAAGAGAAAACATGGCGAATGTATTAATTCTGCATGTGTTTATGTTCGCTGTGTGTCTCTGTGCATGCATGGTGGCAGAAGCCACACAGAGTGCTGCTCTCCTGTCAGTGCGATTAGAGGGCTGCACAAACATGAGAGAGAGAGAGAGAGGGGGTTGGGGGTGAGGGTGAGGTGGAGGGGGCTGGTCTTTAAAGGAAGCAAGGGAGGTGCGGGGGTGAGTCTTCAAAGACTACGAGGCCAGGCAGTGGACACAGTATTTCTCTCTCTCTCACTCACACAAACACAAACACACACACACACACACACACACACACACACACACACACACACACACACACACACACACATGTACGCATACACACCCAAGGGTACAGCGAGGTCATTTTAGCCCTGGCCAAATCTCGTGCCACTGTCAAAGTTTCAGTTTCACATGAGCACAACACTACAAATCTACACAACACACAACACACACATTTCACCTTGTCTCTCCTTCCTAACCCCAGAGGAGGCCGCTCTGTGTGTCCTGCGTGTGTGTGTGTGTTTGCATGTGTGTGTGTGTGTGCGCACGCGCGGCCCTGTGTTTGATGAGAGGTTTCCATGACAGCAACAGCACCGGCAACCCCCATGGGCTCATTTACATATTCAAGTGCAACAGTGTAGTTGAATTACAGCTGGAAATTGAAAGGCTCAATCAATAGAGTGGTTGGAGGGAGAGGAGGGTGATGGATGGATGGATGGATGGAAGGACTGAAGGAGGAGAAGGGGGGAGAGGAGGGGGGGAGGTGTTAGCTGACAGGAAAGGGGGATGCAGATGATGCAATGGGCCTTCATTTTGTGTATGTGTGTGTGTGTGTGTGCGTGCCCCCCCCCCCCTTTTTTTTTTTTGGATGACCCATTTTTATTGTCCTCCAGTGGCTAAAAGGGACCTAAAATGGATTGTGCAAGAGTGTGTGTGTGTGTGTGTGTGTGTGTGTTTGTGAGTGTGTGTGTATGTGGGGGGCAGTGGCAAAGACAGCCGTCATTTTGCTGTTGAAGCTGTCAGAATAAATGCCCCTCCAACACTTCCATCACACTACACTACACTATATACACACACACACACACACACACACACACACACACACACACACACACACACACACACACACACACACACACACATAAATGTCCACTGCAGACACACGCAGACACACATACATATCAAGCATACATAGATGACAGACACACATAAAAACTGCAAATCCATTTAAATGAGAAGAAAAGAAACATGGAGGGAAATGGACAGATCAGCAGACAGAAATTGGCAAAATTCAGAAACGCATTAACCTTTCCACTTTTCCAAGAAAGCATTTCTGTCATTTCTTTAGAGCAGTCTAGTCAAATCTATTCTAGCACAGGTTGGGCATTATGACGATATATACCATGAGACAATAGAAATTTGACAAAAGTACAAACAAACAGTTTACTGTTGACACAGAGTTATGCCGTTGTTGCTGTCAGTGTGTTGAAGTACCTTGATTCTTCTGGATAAACCAAAATGTGACGTTCCAGTCTGGTTAATACTGTTACTATAAATGGTAAAAATCTACTGTATCACATATATCAATATCATGATTTAAAATGACACATACAGTAAGTCTACTAGTCTTTACTGATTATAGTCCAGTGGTTCCCCACCAAGGGGTCACAAGTTAAATCTGAGGGGTTGGCAGGCCATTAAAGGTGCCCTGTGGAGTTTTCTTGTAAAACAAACAAAAGTTATGTTTGCATTCTGTGTTAACCACCAAAACACTATGTATGTGTCCTTGAGGTCAAACAAACATGTTGAATGCATTTCCTTCCTCAGAGAAATATTTGCAAAGACAATTTTTTGAACATTTTGAGACCTGCAATGTTACCATCCATGTTTACTAGATGCTTATTTTATACTGTTTGTTTGTTTTTTTTAGATGTTTTTCTAGTCTTTGCTTTTTTCATGTGGATTGCTGCTAATTTTACCTCAATAAAAATGATCTAAATAAAACACAAATTTAAAAAAATAATTTGTTGGTTGACCTGCTCATAATCTAGAGCCGTGGATACCAACAAGCACCTAAATCTGAGGTGTGGCAAGTAAACAGTACTAGAAAGCATTCTGCAACACAAGATTATGTTTATTTTTAAAGTTTATTCTATCAAGGCTTTTTGAATTACTGGATACTTTTACATCTTAAGGCACTAAAAATGTTTTAAATGAAACAATCTGAGAAGTCGCTCTTTGTTTGAACCCAGTGACATTTGCAACCTGTGATGCTGGGTTGCAAGTAGACATAGTTTCATTTTAAGGAGTCACAAAACAAAAAGGTTGTGAGCCACTGGTGTAGTCCATTCAAATCTTCTGTATCATACATAGTGTCATGTAAACAAATATAATCCAGTCGTCTATTCTAGTCCACTGTCTATTTTTCTCTCACTACAGTCTCACTTTGGTGGTATAGGAAACAAAGCTACCATACTGCACTGATTTTAAGTCATTTGAAAAAGACGATGGAAACAGTAATCATCATCTGCACCACATGTGGCCCGGCCCAGCTCTCTTCTGCTGACCGCACAGATACAGCGGGGACACGATACCCGTGGCCCACTTTCTCAAAGGCAACCAGCTCTTTCTCCTCCACTGTGCGTCCGATGGCCAAAGACTATCTTAGCATCAGCATGCTGGGGGGGATCAATCACGGTTTTATTATGATGAGTGAGTGAGGGTAGGGGTGTGGAGAAGACAGTGGCACTACATTATGCGGCGCAATAACTTTTCATAACGGGAGGCAGCCGCAAGAGGCTAGCAGCACAACAAGATGTTTACATAAACAGAAAGGGGAGGATGCTGACTGTGTAGATTTGGTGGTGTGTGTGTGGGTGTGAGTGTGTGCATGTTGCAATGGCACAGTGCGTTTGTGCTATATAAAAATTAGATGTGTGTTTACTGGTGTGTTTTCTTTTTTAAATAGATTTGTTCTATAACCAGTGTGCGTTCATATACGTCTGTGTACGAGTGTGGATGTTTACAGATGTGTCTGCGTACAGTCGGCTGATTTTGGTGCAGTGGCGTGACGGAATGCCGGACCGAGGACGAGACTATTATCAGCAGTCGCTGTGACAATGGAGCCCCAGTGGTCACAGGGACAGAGGAGTACGAGGGGAGGAGGAGGAGGAGGAGGAGGAGGAGGAGGAGGAGGAGGAGGAGGAGGAGGAGGAGGAGGAGGAAGTAAGCGAGATGGGGGAGGGGGTAAAGTCTGCTGGAGGAATCAGTGATGGGGAAAATGGATGGAGGGGAGGGGGGGCACTAATGGCCCAAAGACACAGCTGGCTGCAGACACCCAAGGACAGAGAGACCGAAAGAGTGAGAGACAGAGAGTGAAAGAGAGAGAGAGAGAGAGAGAGAGAGAGGGAACGGCAGAGACGGTGGGTGATGTAAAGATGATAAAAATAGAGGGGGAGAGAAAGAGAGAGTGCAAGAGAGGCGTCTCGTCATCGCCACAGACGAGGGAGGGAGGGAGGGAGGGAGGGAGGGAGGGAGGGAGGGAAGGTTATTTTCTTGTCATGCC
>SEMN01002018.1:0-17237 GCA_005408345.1 Macquaria australasica | reverse complement strand
GGTATGAAAGCTGAACACAGAACTCTTCTCTGCTCCAGTGACAGAAACTTAGCACAAAGACTACACAGGGGAGGGGCTTTGCTTTCGGTTCAGCTCTTCACTCCGACCACTCTGTTCACAACATTGGTTCCTATGCAGCTTTGATGTGGGTTCAGTACAAAAAATGCCACACTTGATGAACAGTAAAGATTGGGGGCTTTACTCACGTCGGCGGTAATGACACCCGATTGCGCCAATCGAAGGTCACGAAAATTAATGTTGAGTCGGTGTGTACATATGCAAAGACAATGTCGGACTCCGTAGTTTTCTCTGGGCCCCTACCTAATCTTACTAGCGATGACATGTATAGCCGCATGTCATCATTCAACCGCTGGTTGTCGAGGTGGTGTCCAGGTAATGATGTGGGCTTTGTAGATAATTGGCGGACTTTCTGGAGAAGACCTGGTCTGATTAGGAGAGATGGCATTCATCCCACTTTGGATGGAGCCGCTCTCATATCTAGAAATCTGGCCAACTTTATTAGTGGCCCAAAGCCATGACAGCTCAGAGTTCAGACCATAGACTTAATACAGTCTGTGGTCCAGACCAGGAGGCAGAGTTGCAATCCTACACACTTCTCTGTGCTTCCATTAAAGCAGTTACCCACCCTAAACTCCACAGAGAGGTTGTCTGCCCCCCCACCACTTAAATTATTTAAATCAAAAGTAAACAGAAGAGGAGTTACACATAAAAACCTAATAAAAAGTAAAACCACCACTGCAACAGTACAACAAAATAGGAGAATTAAATGTGGACTCTTAAACATTAGATCTCTCTCATCTAAAGCTGTTCTAGTAAACGATCTAATATCAGATCATAATATTGATTTATTTTGTCTTACTGAAACCTGGCTGTGTCACGATGAATATGTTAGCCTAAATGAATCCACTCCCCCAGTCACATTAATACTCACATTCCTCGAGGCACAGGCCGAGGAGGTGGAGTTGCAGCCATCTTCGACTCAAGCCTATTAATCAAACCTAAACCTAAATTAAATTATAACTCGTTCGAAAGCCTTGTTCTTAGCCTTTCACACCCAACCTGGAAAACACTACAGCCAATTCAATTTGTTATAGTATACCAAGCTCCTGGACCGTACTCTGAATTTTTATCTGAATTCTCAGAGTTCTTATCAGGTTTAGTCCTTAAAACAGATAAAATAATTATTGTAGGTGATTTTAATATTAATGTGGATGTAGAAAATGACAGCCTTAGTGCTGCGTTTATCTCATTATTAGATTCGATTGGCTTCTGTCAGAGTGTACATAAACCCACTCACTGTTTTAACCACACCCTCGACCTTGTTCTTGTTTATGGCATTGAAATTGAACATCTAATAGTCTTTCCACAGAATTCTTTTTTTATCAGACCATTTTTTATTAACTTTTGAATTCCTATTGCTGGACTGCACGCCATTGGGCAAACATTCCTACACTAGATGTCTATCTGATAGTGCTGTAGCTAAATTTAAGGAAGTGATTCCATCAGCATTTAATTCAGTTCCATGTCTCAATGTAACAGATGACTCCTATGCTAACTTTAGTCCCTCCCAAATTGATCATCTTGTTGATAGTGCTGCAGGCTCACTACGAATAACACTCGACTCTATCGCCCCTCTAAAAAAGAAGATAATAAAACAGAGGAGGTTAGCTCCATGGTATAACCCGCAAACCCGCAAATTAAAACAAACATCGCGAAAACTTGAAAGGAATGGCGTTCCACCAATCTGGAAGAATCACGTTTAGCCTGGCAAGTTAGTCTTAAAATTTATAGGAAGGCCCTCCGTAATGCCAGAGCAGCTTACTACTCATCATTAATAGAGGAAAATAAGAACAACCCCAGGTTTCTGTTCAGCACTGTAGCCAGGCTGACAGAGAGTCACAGCTCTGTTGAGCCATGTATTGTTATAGACCTCAGTAGTAATGACTTTATGAGCTTCTTTAATGATAAAATTCTAACTATTAGAGACAAAATTCAGCACCTCCTGCCCTCAGTTGGTACTGACTTATCTTCAAACACAGGAACCTTAGAAACAACTGTAAAACCTGTACATTTAGACTGCTTTTCTCCCATCAACCTTAATCAACTAACTTCCATGATTTCCTCATCTAAGCCATCAACGTGTCTCTTAGACCCCGTCCCAACTAGGCTGCTTAAAGAAATTTTACCCTTAGTTAGCACTTATTTACTAGATATGATCAATCTGTCCTTATTAAAAGGCTATGTGCCACAGTCCTTTAAAGTAGCTGTAATTAAGCCTCTTCTTAAAAAGCCCACTCTTGATCCAGGGATTTTGTCAAATTATAGACCTATATCTAACCCTCCTTTTCTCTCTAAGATCCTTGAGAAAGCAGTCGCCAATCAGTTGTGTGACTTTCTACACAACAACAAGCTGTTTGAGGATTTTCAGTCAGGATTTAGAGTGCATCATAGCACAGAGACAGCACTGGTGAAAGTTACAAATGACCTTCTAATTGCATCCGACAAAGGACTTGTCTCTGTACTTGTCTTACTAGATCTTAGTGCTGCATTCGATACCATTGACCATCACATTCTATTACAGAGACTAGAACATTTAATTGGCATTAAAGGTACTGCACTAAGCTGGTTTAAATCCTATTTATCAGATCGATATCAGTTTGTACACGTTAATGATGAATCCTCTATGCATGCCAAAGTTAGTCACGGAGTTCCACAAGGTTCTGTGCTTGGACCAATTCTATTTACCTTATATATGCTTCCTTTAGGCAACATTATTAGGAAGCACTCCATAAATTTTCATTGTTATGCAGATGATACCCAATTATACTTATCGATCAAGCCAGATGAAACCAATCAATTAGCTAAACTTCAAGCATGCCTTAAGGACATAAAAACCTGGATGACCTGCAATTTTCTGATGTTAAACTCAGACAAAACCGAAGTTATTGTACTTGGCCCCGAAAACCTTCAAAACACATTATCTAAAGATATAGTTTCTCTAGATGGCATTGCCCTGGCCTCCAGAGACACCGTAAGGAATCTTGGAGTTATCTTTGATCAGGATATGTCCTTTAACTCAACATAAAACAAACTTCAAGAACTGCCTTTTTTCACTTACGTAACATTGCAAATATCAGGCACATCCTATCTCAAAAAGATGCAGAAAAACTAGTCCATGCATTTGTTACGTCTAGGCTGGACTATTGCAACTCTCTATTATCAGGCTGTCCCAATAAGTCCCTTAAGACTCTCCAGCTGATTCAGAATGCTGCGGCACGTTTACTGACAAGAACCAGAAAAAGAAATCATATTTCGCCAATATTAGCTTCTCTACACTGGCTCCCTGTAAAATCCAGAATAGAATTTAAAATCCTTCTCCTCACCTTCAAAGCCCTTAATGGTCAGGCACCATCATATCTTAAAGAGCTCATAGTACCCTATTACCCCACTAGAGCACTGCGCTCCCAGAATGCAGGGTTCCTTGTGGTTCCTAGAGTCTCTAAAAGTAGAATGGGGAGCCAGAGCCTTCAGCTATCAAGCTCCTCTCCTGTGGAACCAGATCCCAGCTTGTGTACGGGAGGCGGACAACCTCCTCACATTTAAGAGTAGGCTTAAGACTTTCCTCTTTGATAAAGCTTATAGTAGGGCTGACTCAGGTGGCCCCTGAGCCCCCCCTTAGTTATGCTGCTATAGGCCTAGACTGCCGGGGGACTTCCTATGATGCACTGAGCTCCTTTCTCCTCCTCTTCCTCTCCATCTGTACTCCCTCATATCCCATCAATGCTTGTTATTAATTCAACTTCTTCCCGTAGTTGTGTGCTTTCTCTCCTCTCTCTCTCACTCTCTCTCTCTCCCCTTCTGTTGCTTTCTGCAGGTGTTTCTGCCTCCGGAGCTGAGAGTCTGGATCTGTGGTTGCGGCCACCTGCTGCCCCCGTGCTCCTGCTCTGCACCCGCTGCTGCTATTACTGTTGTTGCTCTTATTATTAGTATTGCTATTATAATGTTGCTCTTAGTGTTGTTTCTGTTGGTGTTAACATCAATGCCATTACCACAGCTATTGCTTTACATCCCTATGTGGAACTGTATTGTGCTGCTGTATGTTCTCTTTCCTCCTGCTCTCTCTCTCCCCCGCTCCCCCCTCCCCCTTCAACCCAACCGGTCGAGGCAGATGACCGCCCACCTTGAGCCTGGTTCTGCTCGAGGTTTCTACCTGTTAAAAGGGAGTTTTTCCTTGCCACTGTCGCATAGTGCTTGCTCATGGTGGGAACTGTTGGGTCTCTGTAAATATAAAGAATCGGTCTGGACTTGCTCTACTCGAAAAAGTGCCCTGAGATAACTTTGTTATGATATGCCGCTATATAAATAAAACCGAATTGAAGGAGCTAGCCACTCCTTGATGATGATTCACTTCTCGCAATAAATACATATCATTAAATACAAGTCTTCCTGATACTTCCCTTTTTACTTTTAAGTACACAGGTGCATAGGAAATAGCAGCATGTTGGGAGACAGATGCTATTTTCTCCTCTACTGAAGTCAGGAGAGGAAAGAAAAGGTCTCTATCTATAGCTGAACTTCTCATGTCTTAAAGCTTCACTTTATATGGAGGCTGAGGGGAAAACAAAAAGTCACAAATTAATTCACAAATGAAAGAAATAATTAAAAAGATTATAAAGTAAAAATAATAGACATGAAGTGTAGTAGAAAATGTAACTCTTGAACCGTGGTTTCCACTTCAATTTCCCATTCAGAAGCTCAGCAGCTGATTTCACTCACCTCCACTGTATCGGGGTGGAGGATCTCAGATATCAAAAAACCTGGACAAACCCAAACTATCAGCACTTCCCACTAGAGAGATCATTTGGGTAAAATGAGCCTTTAAGTAGCAGACTACTGAAAACCAAAGCAGGTAAAGGGGGATAGAAAAAATAAAGTGTGATACACAAGCTTAACAGAAGATCAGGTCATTTAAACATGTGTAATAGCATGACAGAAATAAATGTAGTGAACAATTGGGTTTCATAGAAACAGAAAGTACACCATGTAAAAACTACCTATAAAACAACATCTCAAAGCTGCAGTTTTATAATTCTACAGGTAAACGTGAATTATGTTTGATAATGTTTAAATATATTAAAAAGAGGTAGGTGAAGCCGGAGGTAGTGTTAGGGTCAGAGGAAGTTACAAATAAACTAGGTCAGCTGAATCACCTGCTTTGACCTATAGTAGTGTACAGTATATCCATGATATTAGAAGCAGTTGAGTGTGTTGGTGGAATACCTGGTGACGACAGGGAGTCACACATACACATAGAGTGTGAGGCTGCTGGGAGTGCAGGCAGTGTGTGTTTAAGCCATCCAAGTGCCTCAGCACAAACACCTCTGAGCTGTACCAATCCCTACAAGGAAACACCAGGGTAAGCACTCTCTGTCTTAATGCTGCACGCACACACACACAGAAGCATATTGGGACAAAGACACACAGATGGACAGATTTACACGCATAGAGCAGCCACATTAAAGGAAGAGTAAATCAATAAATCCATAAACACAAAATCATGAAACAGGACACAACATGTAAATCAGCTTTGGAGTTGTTGGAAGGTGTATTTTTGAATGAATTAGGGTAGCAGCTTTCCCCTGCTAAATTGTTTCCTCATAAATAAGTCTGTGTTTTCATACTGATATGAAATTGAACTAGTCAGAAAAAGTTAATGCTGTTTTAAGAAGGTTGATTTTCCTCAGGAAACTCCTGTCCTTTGAGGTCAGTGGTGAGCAGTTTGTGCTTTGTTTGATGTTTGTTTGACTCCTGATTCTTTAGAAAATGTCTTCAAGGATGGCTGCATGGTAAATGGCTGCATTTATATTGCGCTTTTATCCAAAGCAAAGAGCTACCATGCAGAGTGCTGTCCAGCCGCAGAACCACAAGCCAAATACATTTTAAAAGAAATGCAATTGCTGTCTGGATTATGTTCACTGGCAATGTCATAGGGAGGTGCAGCACAGCAGAAACTGGGGTTCACATCCTGCATGTGATAAGATTTAGGCAACTAAAATACTTTATTAAGGTTAGAGAAAGATAAATATTGAGAAATTCAACATGTCGTGACTCATGCTTCAGGTCAGTGTTTACTTTTTAAACCATCTTTCCCCATGCACACGGGAACATATTTTTAGTAGGGGGGCTGCCCAGGATATGCGCATGTGCACGACAGCTAACGTGCACATCTGTATTAAAGCTAGAGTGCGGGACTTTTCCATATAAATTTTCCTTACATTCAAGCCTTTGCCAGATGAGTTCACACAGTGCTAATGAAGCCTATCACTGCAAGGTAAATCTCTCTGTATGTCACAGTATACTGGAGTTTTTAAATCTGGTGTGTGTGGCGACATTCCTGCGCTGGCGCACTGGTAGTAAAACCAGAGCCATAGAGAGAGAGTTGCGTCAACAGAAGTTCAAAATGCTTTATGGTCACATGATTCATGTTCTCTCTACAAGGCTCTGGTTTGCCAGAGGTGAGGGGAGCAACCGTAGCGACTGAGTAAGCTACAGCAACTAGGAGTATGGAGGAAAAACCTAAGAAGCATCCAAGAAAAGTTTCTGATGCTTCAGATAAAAAAGAAACTCTACGCTGTATGCTGTAAAGCCTGTACTGTGGATGTATTAATGTCTCTGTTCCCAGACAAACAGCCATGGGCTAGTAGCTAGTAGCACGACATAAAGGGAATTTAATGTGATATTAGTTGTAGGCTGTTTATGAACACGTGGGCCAAAGGCTCAGGGCACAACCTCTTGTTATATAGCCACGACACTGTCACGGCTCCACTGTGCTCATTAGTTTTCCTTATGTTTCTGGTGTTTTCCCCTTCCTCTTGTGTGTTGTGCTGTATGTCTCTCTCTGTCTGTCTACCGGGAAGGCGTGGCTGCCATCTCAACCACCTGCCCAGTCTGCAATCAGTCAGCATACCTGTCATCCATCAACTCATCAGTCTGCAGTATTTCTACCCCGGTCTTCCATCCACTCATCGCCAGATCATTGCTTCTGTTCGTTTGGTAGCAAGCTCTCCGGCCTTATCTTTTGAAACCTGTTTTTTTAATCTGTTTCACTCTGATTAACTCTGTTCTCCTGTGTCCAGGTCAACATCCTCTGTCTGGATTTACTCCCTTGCTTGGTCTCTGCATTCTGCCTGCCTGCCTGCCTGCCTGCCTTTCTCTCCAGCCAGCCTTGCCTTCCCCACGTCTGCCCTCCACCTGTCTTCATTGGACCTCTCCCCGTTTCACCGGCACTCCTTTTCATTGTCACCTTCCTCTGTGCAATAAACCAGCTTGTTCACTGTTCCTCCGGCGTCGTGTCCTGCACTTGGGTCCTCCCGCTAGCATGTCACAGACACGGTTTATTGTTCAAATCCTGATTATGACATGTCACCAGGTTAAGTTAAACATGCCCAGTTGGTTTATGTGCCTCATTAATACATCCATGATTTTAGCCCTACTGTCAGTTGTAGGCCTAATTGTAATCTTGTTGTGTATTGCTCTTAGTATTATTTCTGTTGGTGTTAACATCAATACCATTACCACAACTATTGCTTTACATCTCTATGTGGAACTGTATTGTGCTGCTGTGTGTTCTCTTTCCTCCTGCTCTCTCTCTCCCGCTCCCCCCCTCCCCTTTCAACCCAACCGGTCGAGGCAGATGACCGCCCACCCAGAGCCTGTTTCTGCTTGAGGTTTCTACCTGTTAAAAGTCGGTCTAGACCTGCTCTACTCGAAAAAGTGCCCTGAGATATCTTTGTTATGATCTGGCGCTATATAAATAAAACTGAATTCAATTGTGGTTATTTATTTTATGACATTAGCAATACATCTGACGTAATGTTAGTACATAATGAGTGATTATTAAATTAACATTATAATTTATGCAGCACGCTTCCTCCTAAACACCAGCTGCTCTGGCTACTTGGCTAGACTACTACGAGCAAGGTATGGGGTTAGTTATTATTTTCTCTCATGAACGCGCGGTGCTACGAGTACGCAAACTGCTGTTCATGTGAGTGAGCCCGAGACTGAGTGGTTGGGAGTCAGGGTTAAAGGAAACGCTAGCGCACTTGCTCTAGGTGCCGCACAGATGCTGAAGCTATGCAGAAGATCTGGGAAGTTGAACTTTTTTGGCTTCATGCACCACAGAGCAGCTTTCATAGGAATGAACGGGGCCTGCCATACAGAAAATGTTGAAAATACTTTTTTATCAGAGATTATTTAAAAGGGTAAGAGGACATTTCCACTGTATTTCACTGCAGCCCCCTCAGTAACCCCTTCCCACACTAAGGTCCAACCTTAACCAAGAGTTTTGAGTTGCCTAAACAGAAGCATGATATAATGCTTTAGTTGTGAGGAGCAGATATTGTTGGAAAACATTTTATTTCTCAGGTGCTATTTATTTCTCTTTTATCTGTTTTATATTCATCTTAAATCTGAATTGAAGCTCAACATGCCACTGTTATCTGTTGAATGAATAAAGTTTTGATAAAATCTTCACATTGAAACCTAATTTTGTGACCTTGGAAAGAGCAGCTGACAAAACTGTCAGTCCATTTAGTAGCTGTTTTGAAGCTTCTGATCATATCACAGTCACATGTTGTCATTTTTTATTGGTTGCCAATCTAAGGAGGGCGGGTCTTACCTAATATGAACCTGCCAGAGGGCAGATGCCAGATAGTGATGGCATAACCGGTTCATTAGAGACTTTGTTCCTTAAATCTCGCTCAGTAAAAAACTACTCTTTTTTTCAGTCATTCGTTCATTTCTTTCTGCTGTCACATGTAAAATAAACAGACGACTTACTTGAAGACCCAGTCGAGTGGTGAACTACTAATTTCTGTCCAATACTGAGCCTGTGTAGCTGTCACGTGTAAAATGAACGAAAGACTTGAAGACCCAGTCGAGTGGTGAACTATTCATCTGTCCAATACTGAGCCTGTGTAGCTGTCATGTGAGAAAAATGAAACTTGTGCATTATTATTGTTGCGCATGCGGCCAAAATGAATGAATTATTCTCTGAGATGACTTGTTACTACTAGTTCATATCAAAGAATAGTTCAAATGAACGATACGCTCATGATCGACACATCACTAATGCCAGAGAAGCAAGAATATCTGTCTGCGTCTATTTGTTAACCTAAATCCTAAATCAGTGTTGGGGAAGCTACTTTTAAAGCATAGCTTTGCAAGCTACCAATTACCTCACACTGGAAGAAGTTGAACTGCAGTAAAACTACCCTGGGGAGAAGTCTAGTTTGGTTAACTAAAGCTACTTGGAAAAAGTAGTTCAAACTACTTTGTAAAAAGTGTATTTACCCTCAGCTTGGATGAAAGAAAAATGGGGCAGCTCTGGTCAAAGGAGGTTCAATTACAGTAGTGAAGCAATAGTAAAATAAAATAAAAGCATTCCTTTCCTTTTATGGCCCAAAATTGTTTGTCAAAAAAGTAATTTAACTACTTGAATCACTATGCAAATATGATTGTAGTTGAACTACCAGCAAGCTACAGCAAAATGTAGTTAAACTACTAGTTACAGAGTTGACTATTCCCCAACACTGACCAAAATGAACTGAAACCAACTGAGCCCACTGCACGGTTGTGGACCTGAGAAGGACTGGAGTGGGCCAGCCCGACTGCACAGTCGTGTTTGCGATACTGTAGTGGATGAGTGGAGTGATGGCGGAAAGCTAGCCAACCTCACCTGGGTTTTAGGTAAGACCTGCATACTGTCTTGTGTTGGCAATAAAGTACTTCAAGAACTCATCAATGTTGATATAGAAGTATTTAAATAAATAAGATAAGTAAATGTAATGCAAGTAAGTGAAATTTCATTCTCAACTTTTAGTAGCACCTACTACTGTGTCAACTGAAAATGACCATGATGGGATAATTACATCAGCAACTGCTGATTGTTCAGGTCACAATAACGTCCCTCCCCAACAGAAACAATAATTATGATTACAATAAATGTGTTTCCACACACCTGCTTTATTTGCATTTTCAGTTTGCACATACAAAAACGTGTGTCAAGGAATGCCTTCGAGGCAGATCTGCCACGACAAGCCATCTAGGCAGCAGGGAGAGGACCCAAATGCAGACAGACGGCAGGCAGATGGGCGTAGTCCAAGGATTTATTAAATGTAAACATCAACTTACGGGTGACAAGAACATGGAACTCAGAACACAGGAAAACTGAGAATCAGGCAGGAAGACTTGACACAAAACTGATCTGACAACTAGGGAAACTGACAACAACAATGAACCAACGACGAACAAAGGAAAAGGACCGGCATATATAGAGGAGTACTAAACGAGGGAATCACAGGCAGGTGAGTAAGAAAACAAGTGAACCTAATCAAAACTGGTGGGAACAAAACAGACAGGAAATGAAAAAGCACATAAGGAAACAACAGGGATTTCAAAATAAAACAGGAAACAAGACCAAACAAGAGGCAGGGCAGAGACCGGGCAGGACCTCTCGGGTGGACGGCCTGGAGGCAGGGCAGAGACCGGGCAGGACCTCCCGGGTGGACGGCCTGAAAGGCAACCAGACATGGGGAGCCGCTTGGGATGCCGGCGGCGATGAGGGAACCGCTCGACGAGAACAGGCACCGGAGGCTGCTGGGGCTGACAGCTAGGCTGCTGGGGCTGACAGCTAGGCTGCTGGGGCTGACAGCTAGGCTGCTGGGGCTGACAGCTAGGCTGCTGGGGCTGACAGCTAGGCTGCTGGGGCTGACAGCTAGGCTGCTGGGGCACCTGTGATGGCAGCTGCACCGGCATTGGAGCAGGAAGCTGCAGCTGCAGTCCGGCGGGCACTGGCACCGGAACTGGTACTGGAGACTGCGGTGGCGGCGGCAGCTGATCAGGAACGGGCACTGGAGGGCAGCGGAGGCGGAGGCGGCTGAACGGGCACAGGAGGCGGAGGCGGAGGCGGCTGAACGGGCACAGGAGGCGGAGGCGGAGGCGGCTGAACGGGCACAGGAGGCGGAGGCGGAGGCTGAGGCGGCAGCTCGACGGGCACAGGAGCAGGAGGCGGAGGCTGCAGCTGGTCCGGAACAGGCACTGGAGGCGGAGGCTGCAGCTGGACCGGAACCAGCGCTGGAGGCGGAGGCTGCAGCTGGACCGGAACCGGCGCTGGAGGCTGCGGCTGGACCGGAACGGGTGCTGGGTGCTGGGGGCTGCGGCTGTAGCTGAAGCTGGACCGGAACTGGAGGTTGAACTGGTGTAGACCGGACTGCCGACTCGGGATCAGGAACTGATGTCGGCTGGTTCACCAACCGGGTCCGGGGAAAGGACCGGTATATATAGAGGAGTACTAAACGAGGGAATCACAGGCAGGTGAGTAAGAAAACAGGTGAACCTAATCAAAACTGGTGGGAACAAAACAAAGACAGGAAATGAAAAAGCACACAAGGAAACAAGAACAGGGATTTCAAAATAAAACAGGAAACAAGACCAAACAAGAGTCCAAACAAGAGTCCTTCGTGGACCATGACAGAGTGGAAACATGTCTAAACATCGCAACAAAGAGCAAGGGAAACAGACTTAGCGAATAAATCATGACTTACATGAAGACTTTTGTCACTCAAGCTTCAACTTAATATACTGAAGAGACAAACAATGGCAGCAGATAAAAACATGAGATCTGTGTCAGACTGTAAGCTTTCTCACATTAATACATGACATTAACAGAAAGGACATATTTCCATCATGTTTTCCACATGGTTTTTCATCATTTGAGCTTTGACTGGAGCTCTTTGAATGACATCATCTCGTTGTGTCATCTTCTTATGTGGTGGTTTAATGGCACAGACTGGAGAATTAGCTCCACCAGCTGTTTATCTCCATCAACCAGTGAACTCACATTGATATAACAGTCTGACTGAATAGACGACTGAATAGTGAAAAGTGAAAACATAATGGCATGTCTGATTATCAGGCTTGTACACCACTGGTCTACCATGCACCCACATTTGATTGAAAGCAACAACTTTACACTCCTTAAATTGAAAACCACATTAATAAACATAACTGGATAAACAAGTCAAATGTGACTGAAGTAGCAGTAAATCAAAGCACACATTCTACCTTTGCCTCTCACTCACACTGTATGCGCATCCACTTACAGCCCCAAGCGCAAATTAATCACACAGGCAAGTCTGTCCTGTATCTCAGTTTTGTCTGTCACTTTGTATCAGACCATACCACTACATCCTATCTTCTTATTTCCATCCTCTGTGTGTGTGTGTGTGTGTGTGTGTGTGTGTGTGTGTGTGTGTGTGTGTGTGAGTGAGTGAGTGAGTGAGTGAGTGAGTGAGTGAGTGAGAGAGATATCTTTAGAATATTTATATTTATTTTATTTTTATATTTATTTATAGTATAAGGAGAATATTTGTGTTAGTGTGAAAGACAGACAGAGAGAGCAATAGCCATCACATTCTACATTACAGTAGCTCGGTCACTGAAAACTGACAGATCCCTTTTAGACCCTTTATCATACATGCTTATACAAAAAAAGACAGAGAGACAGAAGGTAAGGAGAAGAAGAATAAAAGAAGTGGTATCAAAAGAGAGAATGAAGATTAGAGAAGATTCTAGGAACAGAAGGGAGGACAATGTCCTAAAGAAAGAACAAAATGAGTAGGAATTCCCAGAGAAACCTGGTCACACAACTTGTTAGTGTATGTGATCCGACAGCCAACTCAACCATAAGTAAAGCTAGGCTGAGGCTAGCTAGGACTAATAAAAGGCACAGGACAAGTACAGGACAGAATAATGGAAACACCAGGTGGAAAGGGACTTTCATTTTGATATAACTAAATCACAGCTAGAATAGAAGCAGAATGGCAGGCCTGAGACAGCTGTGAGAGGTCTGACAAACACTTTCATGTATGAGATGAAGGATATATAGGATGCATACTAAACTTTGTCATGGATGGATGGACAGACGGATGGACAGAGTGATGGATGGATGGACGGAGGGATATATGAACAGATGGATGGTTGGGGCAGATGGATATATGGACAGATGGATGGTTGGATATATGGATGGATGGATAGATGGATGACGAATGGATGGACGGACGAACAGAAGAATACTGAGTCCAAATATCAGTAGAGGTAATGTCATATGAACATATTCTATGTCAAGAGTGGTGATGGAACTTTCATTTGATATGTGGATAACATTTTTATGGTGTCACATTAAGGACAGAATTCACTTTTTTCTTTCTCTTTTAAATCTTTGCTTTGATATTAAACCCCCTATTGGTTCACTCCCCATTAATATTTTAATGCTTAGTACCAAGATAAAACAGTCCCTTGAAGGACAAGGAGCTTCTAATGTGGCTGATTTTCAGTCACACACCACATTTCTTTTGCAGGATTACCTTCTGAAATTACTAATATAAAGACTCTTTGAAGACATTCTCTCAATGTCACACCTTTAGGCAGAGCTGGGCTTTATACTGTACATGTTCACACCCACACACACACAGAGAGAGAGAGAGAGAGAGAAGCAGGGTTAGAGTGGCATTTTACGCAGCAGATCCACTGTCAGGGGCAGAGAGCTAATTAACCACTGTATTGATAGACGGATACACACAGAAAAGGCACTTACTGATAACATTATGGATCCTTGTTCATAAACAGATACTGTAACTTATTTGAATGTTAATGTCTTCAATATGAAATTAATAGATATGCCACATTAGCATAAGGTTGTAACATCAGATTCTGTTGTGTCATGACAATAAAGCAGTTGTATGAATTGAGAATTGTATTGCAGTAGACACAACCTCGGCTGTGCTGTGTCCTGTAAAAGCAGCAGTCAGCAGATCTCAGTTGAACCCACAATCGCTAAAGCTCATATCAATTCATGAGGCTTTTGACATTTAGGCTCTGCCAGTATCTGCAGAAAAGTCAATCAAACTGGTACCGTAATACAACACATAACATAGCAACAGAAATAGAGGAGCAACTCACACCTTGAAAAAGCCAGCGATAGTACAGATGAACCAATAAATTCCAAGGAATACATTTTTTTACTTTCCCTATTTGAACCCATGTGTGTAGTGTTCCGAAGTTGCATCTTGATTGCCTTGGTCAGCACAAATCTTTCATTACTGTCTCCTAATACAAAATGATACGGTACCTCAATTTCGTGTATACTAACAGCCAAAACAGTGCACTATCATTATTAATATATTGACTTATTGTCATTAAAGCTCTTATCCAATTATTGAGCAGAAGGTTTTCCAATACGTTGTTTGAATTGATAGTCCAACCAAGTGTTTTTCATACCCATTCAATGTTGGAAATACAGGGGATGCACCTACCCATTTTTTCTTACTGAACACAACTGCCACCGGCCACCTGAGAAAACCATGCCACCTTCACTAGACCTTATTTATTGCTTATTCTTGTTCTTATGGTTAGTATGGCATGAAAACATATTACTGCTTCTACTTTTACTTTTGAACATGTCAGATTCAAACAGCATTATGGTTGCATTTATTTTGATGTCATTAAACATCAGATCTCTCTCATCTAAAGCTGTTCTAGTAAACGATCTAATATCAGATCATAATATTGATTTATTTTGTCTTACTGAAACCTGGCTGTGTCACGATGAATATGTTAGCCTAAATGAATCCACCCCCCCAGTCACATTAATACTCACATTCCTCGAGGCTCAGGCCGAGGAGGTGGAGTTGCAGCCATCTTCGACTCAAGCCTATTAATCAAACCTAAACCTAAACTAAATTATAACTCGTTCGAAAGCCTTGTTCTTAGCCTTTCACACCCAACCTGGAAAACACTACAGCCAATTCTATTTGTTATAGTGTACCGAGCTCCTGGACCGTACTCTGAATTTTTATCTGAATTCTCAGAGTTCTTATCAGGTTTAGTCCTTAAAACAGATAAAATAATTATTGTAGGTGATTTTAATATTAATGTGGATGTAGAAAATGATAGCCTTAGTGCTGCGTTTATCTCATTGCTGGATTCGGTTGGCTTCTGTCAGAGTGTACATGAACCCACTCACTGTTTTGACCACACCCTCGACCTTGTTCTTGTTTATGGCATTGAAATTGAACATCTAATAGTCTTTCCACAGAATTCTTTTTTATCAGACCATTTTTTATTAACTTTTGAATTCCTATTGCTGGACTGCACGCCATTGGGCAAACATTCCTACACTAGATGTCTATCTGATAGTGCTGTAGCTAAATTTAAGGAAGTGATTCCATCAGCATTTAATTCAGTTCCATGTCTCAATGTAACTGATGGCTCCTATGCTAACTTTAGTCCCTCCCAAATTGATCATCTTGTTGATAGTGCTGCAGGCTCACTACGAATAACACTCGACTCTATCGCCCCTCTAAAAAAGAAGATAATAAAACAGAGGAGGTTAGCTCCATGGTATAACCCAGCAAACCCGCAAATTAAAACAAACATCGCGAAAACTTGAAAGGAATTGGCGTTCCACCAATCTGGAAGAATCACGTTTAGCCTGGCAAGTTAGTCTTAAAATTTATAGGAAGGCCCTCCGTAATGCCAGAGCAGCTTACCACTCATCATTAATAGAGGAAAATAAGAACAACCCCAGGTTTCTGTTCAGCACTGTAGCCAGGCTGACAGAGAGTCACAGCTCTGTTGAGCCATGTATTGTTATAGACCTCAGTAGTAATGACTTTATGAGCTTCTTTAATGATAAAATTCTAACTATTAGAGAAAAAATTCAGCACCTCCTGCCCTCAGTTGGTACTGACTTGTCTTCAAACACAGGAACCTTAGAAACAACTGTAAAACCTGTACATTTAGACTGCTTTTCTCCCATCAACCTTAATCAATTAACTTCCATGATTTCCTCATCTAAGCCATCAACGTGTCTCTTAGACCCCGTCCCAACTAGGCTGCTTAAAGAAATTTTACCCTTAGTTAGCACTTATTTACTAGATATGATCAATCTGTCCTTATTAAAAGGCTGTGCCACAGTCCTTTAAAGTAGCTGTAATTAAGCCTCTTCTTAAAAAGCCCACTCTTGATCCAGGGATTTTGTCAAATTATAGACCTATATCTAACCCTCCTTTTCTCTCTAAGGTCCTTGAGAAAGCAGTCGCCAATCAGTTGTGTGACTTTCTACACAACAACAAGCTGTTTGAGGATTTTCAGTCAGGATTTAGAGTGCATCATAGCACAGAGACAGCACTGGTGAAAGTTACAAATGACCTTCTAATTGCATCCCGACAAAGGACTTGTCTCTGTACTTGTCTTACTAGATCTTAGTGCTGCATTCGATACCATTGACCATCACATTCTATTACAGAGACTAGAACATTTTAATTGGCATTAAAGGTACTGCACTAAGCTGGTTTAAATCCTATTTATCAGATCGATATCAGTTATCAGTGCTTGGACCAATTCTATTTACCTTATATATGCTTCCTTTAGGCAATATTATTAGGAAGCACTCCATAAATTTTCATTGTTATGCAGATGATACCCAATTATACTTATCGATCAAGCCAGATGAAACCAATCAATTAGCTAAACTTCAAGCATGCCTTAAGGACATAAAAACCTGGATGAACTGCAATTTTCTGATGTTAAACTCAGACAAAACCAAAGTTATTGTACTTGGCCCCGAACACCTTCGAAACACATTATCTAAAGATATAGTTTCTCTAGATGGCATTGCCCTGGCCTCCAGCGAAACCGTAAGGAATCTTGGAGTTATCTTTGATCAGGATATGTCCTTTAACTCCCACATAAAACAAACTTCAAGAACTGCCTTTTTCACTTACGTAACATTGCAAAAATCAGGCACATCCTGTCTCAAAAAGATGCAGAAAAACTAGTCCATGCATTTGTTATGTCTAGGCTGGACTATTGCAACTCCCTATCAGGCTGCCCCAGTAAGTCCCTAAAGACTCTCCAGTTGATCCAGAATGCTGCGGCACGTTTACTGACAAGAACCAGAAAAAGAGAACATATTTCTCCAATATTAGCTTCTCTACACTGGCTCCCTGTAAAATCCAGAATAGAATTTAAAATCCTTCTCCTCACCTTTAAAGCCCTAAATGGTCAGGCACCATCATATCTTAAAGAGCTCATAGTACCCTATTACCCCACTAGAGCACTGCGCTCCCAGAATGCCGGGTTCCTTGTGGTTC
>SEMN01002017.1:0-17247 GCA_005408345.1 Macquaria australasica | reverse complement strand
AAACACAGATAGAGAGAGAAAGAGAGAGAGAGACTGTAAACACACAGAGAGAGAGAGCCTGTAAACACACAGAGAGAGAGACTGTAAACAGAGAGAGAGAGAGACTGTAAACACAGAGAGAGAGAGAGAGAGAGAGACTGTAAACAGAGAGAGAGAGAGAGAGAGAGAGAGACAGTAAACACAGAGAGAGAGAGAGAGAGAGAGAGACAGTAAACACAGAGAGAGAGAGACAGTAAACACACACAGAGAGAGGGAGAGAGACAGTAAACACAGAGAGAGAGAGAGAGAGAGAGAGAGAGAGAGGGGCAGACTGTCAGCAGAGAACTAGTTGGGGTCAAAGGTCACATCTTGTGGTTTGTCGAAGCTCTAAACCATGTGACTTGCTCCTGACCTGCAGACAGGCGGTCGAAGTACTGCGGTTGCCACGGTGATGCTTTTACCCCCCCCCTCCCCCATCACGATGTGAACCCACAGACTCCAGCAGATATTCACTAATTATCACACACATGGTCCAGTTAGTGCAGGAGTCCTAACGAAACAGACCAGTGAGTGGACACACTGTAATCACTGGGCTCAGTCTAATTGCTGGAGCGGATCTCTCTTCCTGGGAGTGACACTTGAACCAGGCAGGTCACTAATTGGATTTTCACTCTTGATACAGAACAGATCCGTGATTTCCATCAGGAAAATAATTTGGCAGGTTGCCGCGGCAACACAAGGACCTGCTTCGCGTCATCACCCGGGACAAACTGGGTACCGCCTCCATTTTACACATGACAGTGAACATCTGCCATTTCCTGTTGTTCTGTAACGTCACAGAGCTCCAGACTTCAGACTCAAACTTGAGCTTTTTTTAGCCTCTTTTAGCTCCTAGTTTTGGTTTTGCAGCACTCTTCCTGTCAGGTTCAGCAGGTGGTCAGACAAGACATTTAAGGACGTCACTTTGGGCTCTGGGACATTTTGATGAACTTTTTCAGACTAAATAATAAATAGATGCTCAGATTTGACTCGGTAACTGTGAGAAATAAGTTCTGAAGGCTGATTCAGACGGCACAGAGTGTGTGATGGAAAGTGACGTTATGAAATAAAACTGTTTGGGAAAAATCGCCTTGAGAAATAAAAACCGATTGTTATTGTGAAAAGACGAAGGATGAAAAAGAGTTTTATTTCTTAATTATGTGGATACACAAAGTTTGATTTAGTTATTTGACATTAAACATGCTTTATGAGGCGTCATTTTATTTTAATGGACTCATCTGAGCACAAACACAGAGTTCACTGATTTAAGTTTTCTGATGACTGGAAATTCACTGAGCTGCTCTTCCTTGAATTTCTGCCGGTGGACCTTTCCAGAAGAGGCAAACACAGGACATACTGTGTGTGTGTGCGTGTGTGGAGCTGCTAGTGGCCTTCAGGCTCAGCGAGTGGACTTTACACTGAGTGGTCTGTTCTCACACACACACTCATTCAGCTCAAGTATCACTTCTCTTTAAACAAGGCAGCAGTGTGTCTCTTCCCTCCTCTGGAGTGTGTGTGTGTGTGTGTGTGTGTGTGCTCCCTCTAACCTCTCACTTCATTCAAACACTTTAGCAGCCTGTTCCATCCAGATGTTATGAGCAAACACAGCAGTTCGGACTGAGAGATTAGGTCAGACGTAGAAAAGTCTTTATAAAGACTGCAGCTGATACAAAACGCTGCTGCTGCAGGCTTTTAACTCGTTCTAAGGGAAGCGACCTCATTACACCGATCTGCCCTCACTGGTCACCTGTCAGTTTTATTATTGATCTGAAGATTTTACTGCTGGTTTTTAAAGCCTTGCATGGTCAGCCTCCTGCCTGTAACTCCCTCTGAGTCTGATCGCTGCTTCAGATCCTCTCAGGGCTCCAGACTAACTTTTTCATTTAGGTGCACCCAATAATAGTTGGGGCCCTATAGATGCTTATTGAATCATATCATATTATTCATATCTGAATAATACCTGTATTTGTTGTTATTGGGGTTACTATGTATAAAACTTCCATGAGGCCAGTTAATATGCTGGCCGGTCTTTTCTTGCACAACACTCCTTTGTGGAAATGTCTGAATCTCCATCACTCATTAAATGATGTGTGGCTACATCGAATCCACCATTTGAACAGTCTTTTTCATAAGAATGGTGTTACATCTTATCATTTCAGACTCCTCGCTACTTCGGTTTGCGGCTGCCTGGTGCTGAAACGCTGTCTGCATTTCTTGGAGACATTGGGCTTTTTTAACGTTTGCGCGGCACATGCAAGATGTACATAAAATCCCTGCACGCTGACAAAATAATCTGCTGAAAATATGTTTTATTTGTTCAGAGACTAGTCCGAGTCATGCGCAGCCGTTTCAGAGTACAGATGTGCTCTTAGCAGGAAACTTCACCAGCCCTAAGCAGTTGACAAATTCAAAATGAATGGATGAATCAGACTGTTCTCTCTTTATTTTAACAATGCAACCTGGCACTTCAAAAAGTCGGGGACGAGAAACTGACAGCAGTTGTATAACCTGTTTCACCTGTCTGTCAGGATGTCAGAGGTGGGGGGGGGGCAGCTACAGAGGTTGTTATGAAGTTACAGTATAAATCTGAACACACCCAACTGCCAGGTGGAGTTTAACCTTTAGTCACGTAGCTAAACTGACAATCACAGGCGTGTACTGCAGATCCCAGGAACACATGAACAATGGGAAAGTGGAGGTTAGTCAGGTCTCAGAGGCATTACATTCTTCTGATGCCATCTTTCTTCTTTGTTTGCAGTCAAATATCAAATTACTCTTTATTAATTGTAGATAGTAATCACCTGGAACTGAGACATGTTTGTCATTAAAATCATTCAAACTTCAACCTTCTGGCATCTTGGTTTTTAGAGACTAAGCTGGCAGCAACATAACAGCAGCTTGTGCCAACAAAATGTGCTTAAATGAGCTCCACATTCAGAAGGAAACAACCTGAATGTGTGTGTGCGTGTGTGTGTGTGAGAGTGCTTCCCCTTTTCAGACTAATAGGATCAGTTTGGCCTTTTTCACTCTTCCTGCCCCGAGAATAAAAACATTTGCACTGACCGCAAAATGCAACTCACACACACACACGTTTCCTCTTCTATACTTGTGAGGACTCTCTCATTGACATAATACAGAACACTCCCCAGGCCATTACCCTTAGCCCTAAATCCAAGTCCCTCAAACAAACCCCTGAAGATGTGAGGGCCGTAAAACCTTTTCTCACTTTCCCAAAAACTTTAATTCTCTTAACGTCTACAACTCACAAAGTCCTCACAAAGATAGAAGTACAATAGCACACACACTGTTCTCGACTCTTTGAAATGTGTGTGTGTGTGTGTATAGAGGGGTTAGGGGTGTGGGGGTCCAGTGGGGGAAACGGGAGCTTTTGTTACCGTGGGAACAGACGCTTGACGGACAGGGCAATCGACCGTTGATGTGGTAACGGGAGATTCTTATCTCTCTCAGCCAATCAGCTTCTTCCCAGGGGAGTCTGTGTGACCCAGTACTTTATTACAGTAAACCCCTCTCTTTCTCTCATGTAGTGTAGCAGACAGGTCACAGGTTTGATTCCCACAACAGCAAAGTACAGAACCCTTCCTGTTCACTCGGTGTAGGTCTTCCTGGATAAGAAGCTTAATCAGCAAAGTTAAGTTTTTAGAAACACCAGGTGCCCCACAAAAAGCAAGTCAAAACAACCACAAGAGAGAGAGACAAGTCAGAGTGAAAATCCTCACAAGACAGAGACAAGTCTGAGTCAAAACAACCACAAGAACGAGACAAGTCCGAGTCAAAACAACCACGAGAACGAGACAAGTCCGAGTCAAAACAACCACGAGAACGAGACAAGTCCGAGTCAAAACAACCATGAGAACGAGACAAGTCCGAGTCAAAACAACCACAAGAGAGAGACAAGTCTGAGTCAAAACAACCACAAGAACGAGACAAGTCCGAGTCAAAACAACCACGAGAACGAGACAAGTCCGAGTCAAAACAACCACGAGAACGAGACAAGTCCGAGTCAAAACAACCATGAGAACGAGACAAGTCCGAGTCAAAACAACCACAAGAGAGAGACAAGTCAGAGTGAAAATCCTCACAAGACAGAGACAAGTCCGAGTCAAAACAACCACGAGAACGAGACAAGTCCGAGTCAAAACAACCACGAGAACGAGACAAGTCCGAGTCAAAACAAATCACGAACGAGACAAGTCCGAAGTCAAACAACTAATGAATCCAGACAAGGTCCGAAGCCAAACAAATCCACAAGAGAGATAAGTCTGAGTCAAACAACCATTACAAGAATCATAAGTCCGAAGCCAAACAAATCCACGAGAACGGTAGACAAGTCCGAGTCAAAACAACTGACGAACGACAAGTCCGAAGTCAAAACAAATTCACACGAACGAGATGTCCCAGTCAAACAACCATGAGAATGGAGATACAAGTCCGAAGTCAAACAACCACAAGAGAGAGACATCCAGTCAAACAACCATGAGAACGACAAGTCCGAAGCCAAACAACTCATGAGAACGGTGACAAGTCCGAATAAAACAACCACAAGACAGAGACAAGTCCAAGCCAAACCAACCATCAGAACGGTAGATAAGTCCATCAAAACAAACTTACGATTACAGACACAAGTCCAAGTCAACCAACCACGAACGCAGGACAAGTCTGAGTCAAACAACCATAAAGACAGAGACAAGTCTGAGTCAAACAACCATGAGAATCCAGACAAGTCCCGAAATAAAACAACCATGAGAACGAAGACAAGTCCGAGTCAAAACAACCACAAGAGAGAGACAAGTCCGAGTCAAAACAACCATGAGAACGAGACAAGTCCGAGTCAAAACAACCACAAGACAGAGACAAGTCCAAGTCAAACCAACCACGAGAACGAGACAAGTCTGAGTCAAAACAACCACAAGACAGAGACAAGTCCAAGTCAAACCAACCACGAGAACGAGACAAGTCTGAGTCAAAACAACCACAAGACAGAGACAAGTCAGAGTCAAAACAACCACAAGACAGAGACAAGTCCGAGTCAAAACAACCATGAGAACGAGACAAGTCCGAGTCAAAACAACCACAAGAGAGAGACAAGTCCGAGTCAAAACAACCACAAGAGAGAGACAAGTCCGAGTCAAAACAACCATGAGAACGAGACAAGTCCGAGTCAAAACAACCATGAGAACGAGACAAGTCCGAGTCAAAACAACCACGAGAACGAGACAAGTCTGAGTCAAAACAACCACAAGAGAGAGACAAGTCTAAGTCAAAACAACCACGAGAACGAGACAAGTCCGAGTCAAAACAACCACAAGAGAGAGACAAGTCCGAGTCAAAACAACCACAAGAGAGAGACAAGTCCAAGTCAAACCAACCACAAGACAGAGACAAGTCTGAGTCAAAACAACCACAAGAGAGAGACAAGTCTGAGTCAAAACAACCACAAGAACGAGACAAGTCCGAGTCAAAACAACCACAAGACAGAGACAAGTCCGAGTCAAAACAACCACAAGAACGAGACAAGTCCGAGTCAAAACAACCACAAGACAGAGACAAGTCCAAGTCAAACCAACCAAAAGAACGAGACAAGTCCGAGTCAAAACAACCACAAGACAGAGACAAGTCCAAGTCAAACCAACCACAAGAACGAGACAAGTCCCCGAGTCAAACAACCATTTAGAACTAGACAAGTCCGAGTCAAACAACCACGAACGCAGGACAAGTCCCAGTCAAAACAAATCATGAGAACAGACAAGTCCGAGTCAAAACAAATCACAAGAGAGAGACAAGTCAGAGGAAAACTACAAGACAGAGACAAGCTCGAGTCAAAACAACCACAAGAACGACAATCCAGCCAAACAAATCCACGGAACCCAGACAAGTCCGACAAAACAACTACTCTAGAATGCAGACAAGTCTGAGTCAAAACAACCACAAGAACGAGACAAGTCCGAGTCAAAACAACCACGAGAACGAGACAAGTCCGAGTCAAAACAACCACGAGAACGAGACAAGTCCGAGTCAAAACAACCACGAGAACGAGACAAGTCCGAGTCAAAACAACCATGAGAATGAGACAAGTCCGAGTCAAAACAACCACAAGAGAGAGACAAGTCCGAGTCAAAACAACCATGAGAACGAGACAAGTCCGAGTCAAAACAACCATGAGAACGAGACAAGTCCGAGTCAAAACAACCACAAGACAGAGACAAGTCCAAGTCAAACCAACCACGAGAACGAGACAAGTCTGAGTCAAAACAACCACAAGACAGAGACAAGTCCAAGTCAAACCAACCACGAGAACGAGACAAGTCTGAGTCAAAACAACCACAAGACAGAGACAAGTCTGAGTCAAAACAACCACAAGACAGAGACAAGTCCGAGTCAAAACAACCATGAGAACGAGACAAGTCCGAGTCAAAACAACCACAAGAGAGAGACAAGTCAGAGTGAAAATCCTCACAAGACAGAGACAAGTCCGAGTCAAAACAACCACAAGAACGAGACAAGTCCGAGTCAAAACAACCACAAGACAGAGACAAGTCCAAGTGAAACCAACCACGAGAACGAGACAAGTCTGAGTCAAAACAACCACAAGACAGAGACAAGTCCAAGTCAAACCAACCACGAGAACGAGACAAGTCTGAGTCAAAACAACCACAAGACAGAGACAAGTCTGAGTCAAAACAACCACAAGACAGAGACAAGTCCGAGTCAAAACAACCATGAGAACGAGACAAGTCCGAGTCAAAACAACCACAAGAGAGAGACAAGTCCGAGTCAAAACAACCATGAGAACGAGACAAGTCCGAGTCAAAACAACCACAAGACAGAGACAAGTCCAAGTCAAACCAACCACGAGAACGAGACAAGTCTGAGTCAAAACAACCACAAGACAGAGACAAGTCCAAGTCAAACCAACCACGAGAACGAGACAAGTCTGAGTCAAAACAACCACAAGACAGAGACAAGTCTGAGTCAAAACAACCACAAGACAGAGACAAGTCCGAGTCAAAACAACCATGAGAACGAGACAAGTCCGAGTCAAAACAACCACAAGAGAGAGACAAGTCCGAGTCAAAACAACCACAAGAGAGAGACAAGTCCGAGTCAAAACAACCATGAGAACGAGACAAGTCCGAGTCAAAACAACCATGAGAACGAGACAAGTCCGAGTCAAAACAACCACGAGAACGAGACAAGTCTGAGTCAAAACAACCACAAGAGAGAGACAAGTCTAAGTCAAAACAACCACAAGAACGAGACAAGTCTGAGTCAAAACAACCACAAGACAGAGACAAGTCTGAGTCAAAACAACCACAAGAGAGAGACAAGTCTGAGTCAAAACAACCACAAGAACGAGACAAGTCCGAGTCAAAACAACCACAAGAGAGAGACAAGTCTGAGTCAAAACAACCACAAGAACGAGACAAGTCCGAGTCAAAACAACCACGAGAACGAGACAAGTCTGAGTCAAAACAACCACAAGACAGAGACAAGTCCGAGTCAAAACAACCACAAGAGAGAGACAAGTCCAAGTCAAACCAACCACAAGACAGAGACAAGTCTGAGTCAAAACAACCACAAGAGAGAGACAAGTCTGAGTCAAAACAACCACAAGAACGAGACAAGTCCGAGTCAAAACAACCACAAGACAGAGACAAGTCCGAGTCAAAACAACCACAAGAACGAGACAAGTCCGAGTCAAAACAACCACAAGACAGAGACAAGTCCAAGTCAAACCAACCACGAGAACGAGACAAGTCCGAGTCAAAACAACCACAAGACAGAGACAAGTCCAAGTCAAACCAACCACAAGAACGAGACAAGTCCGAGTCAAAACAACCACAAGAACGAGACAAGTCCGAGTCAAAACAATCACGAGACAGAGACAAGTCCAAGTCAAAACCCTCACGAGAACGAGTCAAGTCTATGGAGTTAATTTTGTGTCTTTTTTATGCTCTCAAACAGAATAGGTTTGAGAGCAAAATGATTGACACTGCAATCACAAAATGGTTTAGTTTTGCTTGCGAATCCAAACGTTTTGCTTGCGAATCCAAAGGTTTTGCTTCTGGTTCAGCTGAATTCTGTGGGCGGGACCTATACTGAAAGACGCAAGACACGTTTCTATTGGCCAGTCTCGATCGGAGTGACAGCTTGGCAACATCCGCAGTCAGTTAACAGAGAGGGAGTTTTGAACTCATGGAGAAGAAGACCAGAGAAACTCAATACGCATTTATGTTTCTTTATACATAACCACCGCTGTTTAATGCACCGGTTTACCGGGGGCTCAAGCCCCGCGGCCCAACGACATGAATGGGCCCACGAGGATCAGGGGAAAAAAAGCTTGACTTTGTGTGGTACTCAGTCCCGACTGTTGGCCTACAGTGAGCTGGCCTGTACCTTTTGGTGACACAATTTCTGTATCTAGTGTGCAAAATACGGGGGTCTCAGACCCCCTAATTAACAACTAGGACCCCTGAAGACGGCAAAATCTAATTTTGAGTGGGTCTCAAAATTAAGCTAATTATTTATTATTTATTGTAAAATGTGTTTTCATGTTTAAATATTGAAAGGTAAGCAACACAGAAAATGCGACTGATGACAGTGAACGGTGATGTAGCAGCAGCTGATGACGTGGTTACCGGTGCCGGTTGTAATTCTGAGGCACAATAAAACATTCTGAGTCCGCGGTTCTGCTGCTGTTCATGATGTCGCTGTATAAACTGTGAATCTGTCAGAAAAGCTCACAAGGTCAGTTAACAGTTAAATCCCGGTGAGTTAATGAAGGTCTCCACACTGTTCCAGCTGTGTGTAATATTACGCACTGGCTGATGTGTATGTGTATACATACATACATACATACACACACACACACACATATATATAAAATATATATATATTTTTTTTTACTGGCCATTAGAGTATTTCACACACTGACTGTATCATATATGTACTGTATATGGTCTTATAATGATTATGATAAAATTAAACAGTGGTCACGAATGATTTTGATGTATGATTATTGTATGCAAATTAAGCATGGCTGATGTTTGTGCAGGTTGGACAGGGCTACAGTTTATTGCGATGGGGGGGTGTACTTTAATGCGGCCTTGCACATAACTTCCGTCTTAGTGAAAGAAACAATGTTCTGTTTGAGCTGCTGCATGTAGAAGCTTTTGTTTAACAATCTGTGCTGTTGTAATGGATTAAACAAATACATATTATTTTGTCAGTCTGTAGCTGCTTTAAACTGGCTACAAGCTGATACAATAATACAACTAAGACTTTCCTCTTTGATAAAGCTTATAGTAGGGCTGACTCAGGTGACCCCTGAGCCCCCCCTTAGTTATGCTGCTATAGGCCTAGACTGCCGGGGGACTTCCCATGATGCACTGAGCTCCTGTCTCCTCCTCTTCCTCTCCATCTGTACGCCCTCATATCCATCAATGCTTGTTATTAATTCAACTTCTTCCCGTAGTTGTGTGCTTTCTCTCCTCTCTCTCCCTCCCCTTCTGTTGCTTTCTGCAGGTGTTTCTGCCTCTGGAGCTGTGGAGGTCTGGGTCTGTGGTTGCTGCCGCCTGCTGCCCCCGTGCTCCTGCTCTGCACCCGCTGATGCTATTGCTGTTGTTGCTGTTATTAGTATTGCTATTATAATGTTGCTCTTAGTGTTGTTTCTGTTGGTGTTAGCATCAATGCCATTACCATATCTATGCTGTATTGAGCTGCTGTATGTTCTCTTTCCTCCTGCTCTCTCTCTCCCGCTCCCCCCTTCCCCCTTCAACCCAACCGGTCGAGGCAGATGACCGCCCACCTTGAGCCTGGTTCTGCTCGAGGTTTCTACCTGTTAAAGGGAGTTTTTCCTTGCCACTGTCGCATAGTGCTTGCTCATGGTGGGAACTGTTGGGTCTAAAATATATAAATATATCTAAATATAAAGAGTCGGTCTAGACTTGCTCTATTCGAAAAAGTGCCCTGAGATAACTTTGTTATGATATGGCGCTATATAAATAAAACTGAATTGAATTTAATTGAACACAAGCACGGCACCATGTGCGAGTGACTAGCTAATTGAGCTAAGCTAGCAGCTACAGGCTGACAAAATAATATGTATTTGTTTAACCCATTACAACAGCACAGATCGTTAAACAAAAGCAATCTACATGCACCAGCTCAAACATAACATTGTTGCTTTCACTAAGACGGAAGTTATGTGTAAAGAAACATAAATGCATATTGAGTTTCTCTGGTCTTCTTCTCCATGAGATCAAAACTCCCTCTCTGTTAACTGACTGCGGATGTTGCCAAGCTGTCACTCCGATCGAGACTGGCCAATAGAAACGTGTCTTGCGTCTTTCAGTATAGGTCCCGCCCACAGAATTCAGCTGAACCGGAAGCAAAACCTTTGGATTCGCAAGCAAAACCTTTGGATTCGCAAGCAAAACTAAACCATTTTTTGATTGCACTGTCAATAATTTTGCTCTCAAACCTATTTTTTGAGAGCATAAAAAAGACACAAAATTAACTCTATACAAGTCCAAGTCAAAACAACCACGAGACAGAGACAAGTCCAAGTCCAAGTCAAAACCCTCATGAGAACGAGACAAGTCTGAGTCAAAACAACAACGAGACAAGTATGGACTACACTGTTCACTCAGTGTAGGTCTTCCTGGATAAGAGGCTTAATCAGCAAAGTTAAGGAAACTCCAGAAGATTCTTCAGGAGGTTAGAAATGTCCTTCAGAAACACCTTAAGTTTCTTCAGAAGGTTCCAGCAGTCCTTGAATGGTTCTACTACAAGTTCTAGAGGTTCTTTGGGAAGTTAGTTTGACATGTTCAGGGGGTCCTAGATAGGTTTCACACATTGTTCAAGGTTTTCTTTTTAGAGATATGCTTCAGGACTTTAAAAGGACTTTCAACAGATATCTCCAGTCCTGGAGTTCTCGGCAGGAGTAAAGTGATCCTTTAACTGGTTTAATTAGTCATTTAGAAAGTTTCAAGATGTTGTTGGGGAGGCTTCAAGTAGTTCCAGATAACCTTAAGGAGGCCCTTCAGGAAATTCTAGAGGTCTTTCAGGAGGTTTAACAACCATTCAGGGGGTTCTAACAGTTCTTGGATTTCTTCTTCTTGGTTTCACTGATTCCAGAGGTCCTTGTCTGAACTCCTAAGCCCAGTACAGACCAAAGATTCGCGACAAGACGAAACCGTTTTAGAACGTTTCAGGAAAGGTTGCAGCGGTCTGAACCGGTCCATCTCAGCTCGACTCGAGCCGGCAGGTGGCGTCGCCTGAGCCTCAGCTTGTCAAGTTGCCAGTGGCTGGTTTTAGAACGTAAGGCATGCCACCTGTTTCAACAACCAATCAGCTCGTAGTGAAGTCAGCCGGTCATCTCGACCCTCTCGTTTTTTTAATGTTTTCGCCGTTTCATCCAACACTAGAAATGCAACTGTAGCCAGTAACTCACTATCACTATCCTCATTCATGTTTTAAGACGCTACAAATTATATCCAGCTACAAAAAAAGCCTGAAAAGCCATCAGATACAACGGAAGAAACAATATGGAAACGATACACTGTCTCGTCCAGTCGCATTGGTGTAAACTGGTTTCAGGTTTCAGAGTGTTGCAGACCGACACATGATCAAGAAATTTCATGAGGTTGGTCTCATTTTTTAATTCATATAAATATTATTTATATTAATATTGCATTTTATCTGTCGATCAAAGGTCTTTATTTGTTGGAAAACGTGAATAAAAACCTGAATTAAAAAGAAAGGCAGATTGTACAGCACGTGCGCTCCTATAATTATCTGTTTGGAAAGAAAATTCCTCTTCTCAGGACGTCTGTAATTTAGAGTTGTACTTCTTATTTTCTCTCAGGCGTCTGCAGCCCGGACGGGGAGACATAGTTTAGCTGTGAAGTCGGTGGAAAACAGAAACATTTCGTAGGTCCCTGTGTGGTTTGAAGACAGAAGAAATGTATGTATATGAGAGAATAAGAGGAGCAGTACTGTAAAATGTGATGAGGCAGAACATTGGGAGAGGACGGTGAATATAACGATTTGAGACTTTTTGTTATGGCAGGTGAGAGCTTTAATCCAGCTGCATGTGGACCCAGTCTGGATAAGCGTGGATACAGGATACTGAGGCCCAGACACCCCCCCCCCCACCCGTCTGGGAGGTGGAGGTGAGCGGAGTCAGGTAGCAGCTTGTGAATGAGAGGGTTTGTGAAAAAAGACTTGAGCAGCCGCTGACACAAAGAGGGCATTTAGAGAGCGAGGGGCCACATCTGGAGGGAAACTGAAATACCAACCAATTAACCACAACACCTTGTGTGTGTGTGTGTGTCATCAGGTTTCACCGCTCCATGCTGCACTTAAACCCTATATGTTATTTTATTTGTGCTCTACCTGTTTTGAAAAAAATCTTTTCAGACCCGTTTTAACTTTGCTATATTTTGAGATCCTGTATAATATCAATATATCAGTCTTAAAACAATCCTAATATAAAGGGATCACCCCTTTCACATTGTAAACAATCGGTTGAATGTTTTTAGATAGAGTTTTAGAGATGATGAATCCTTTTCTTTATAAATTGCCAGAAAATAGTTGAAAAATGTCTGAATAACTAGTGGGAAATTAGTGACCATGCTTTTGATAATAATGGTAGCTCCTCTCTTCTTTTAGCAGCTGGACGTTAAAAGGAAATCTTTAGGGAGATTTTGAGGAAATAAAAGGGAGACTGTAAAAAAATGGATTTTAAAAATGTCCACAGTGGAAATGACACACTTAGCTTTCAGCTGTGTTTCCAGGAAAGTACTCAGATCCTTTACTGCAGTAAAAGTACTAATACCACACTGTAGAAATACTGTGTGTGTGTACTCAGTAACAGTGTGAGTGTACTCAGTAACAGAGTGAGTACTCAGTAACAGAGTGAGTGTACTCAGTAACAGTGTGAGTACTCAGTAACAGAGTGAGTGTACTCAGTAACAGAGTGTGTGTACTCAGTAACAGTGTGAGTACTCAGTAACAGAGTGAGTGTACTCAGTAACAGTGTGAGTGTACTCAGTAACAGTGTGAGTACTCAGTAACAGAGTGAGTGTACTCAGTAACAGTGTGAGTACTCAGTAACAGAGTGAGTGTACTCAGTAACAGTGTGAGTGTACTCAGTAACAGAGTGAGTGTACTCAGTAACAGTGTGAGTACTCAGTAACAGTGTGAGTGTACTCAGTAACAGAGTGAGTTTACTCAGTAACAGTGTGAGTGTACTCAGTAACAGTGTGTGAGTGTACTCAGTAACAGAGTGAGTGTACTCAGTAACAGTGTGAGTGTACTCAGTAACAGTGTGAGTACTCAGTAACAGAGTGAGTGTACTCAGTAACAGAGTGTGTGTACTCAGTAACAGTGTGAGTACTCAGTAACAGAGTGAGTGTACTCAGTAACAGTGTGAGTGTATTCAGTAACAGTGTGAGTGTATTCAGTAACAGTGTGAGTACTCAGTAACAGTGTGAGTGTACTCAGTAACAGTGTGAGTACTCAGTAACAGAGTGAGTGTACTCAGTAACAGAGTGAGTGTACTCAGTAACAGAGTGAGTGTACTCAGTAACAGTGAGTGTACTCAGTAACAGTGTGAGTGTACTCAGTAACAGTGTGAGTACTCAGTAACAGTGTGAGTGTACTCAGTAACAGAGTGAGTACTCAGTAACAGTGTGAGTGTACTCTGTGTACTCAGTAACAGTGTGAGTGTACTCAGTAACAGTGTGAGTGTACTCAGGAACAGTGTGAGTACTCAGTAACAGTGTGAGTGTACTCAGTGAGTACTCAGTAACAGTGTGAGTGTACTCAGTAACAGTGTGAGTACTCAGTAACAGAGTGAGTGTACTCAGTAACAGTGTGAGTGTACTCAGTAACAGTGTGAGTACTCAGTAAAGTGTAGTGTTGAGTATTAAAGCAGTAAATGTTCTATCTGATCTCATTAGATGATTCTTCCTCATCGTTCATGGAAAAGCAGCATTTTACTGTTGGAGCTCATTTTCAACTAGTTTGTATCTAATGATTCATTCTGGATTCATCTGTTGATTATTTTCTCCATTAATCCATCCATCATTTTCTGTCAATCAGCTGATTGATTAATGGACTGATCGATCAGCTGTACCTGTACAATCTGTTGAAGTTTCATTTAGAACTAAACATCAGATTTTATAAACTCCTTATATGTAAAATTCTTGATGTGTAAAGTAACTGAAGCTGTCAGATAAATGTAGATCAGTAAAAAGTAGCATATTTCCCTCTGAGATGTAGCACAGTAGAAGTAGAAATACTTAAGTAAAGTACCTTGAATTGTACAGTAATTGTACAGTACCTTGAATTGAAAAGTACAGTACTTGTCCATGATATTCACACATGCTGATGTTCCAGCTGTTCAAATACAAAAGACAAATACAAAAGTACAGTACTTGTAGTAAAAGTACTTTCCACCGCTGCTTATTTTAGAAGAAAGAGAGACAGAGTTTGGTTGTTTGACCCAACAGTCAGAAGACAACATTTACTGAGACTGTGTGTGTGTGTGTGTGTGTGTGTGTGTGTGTGTGTCTTGGCTGTGTGTCTATAAATAGAGATCATGCAGCAGAAGACGTTTGTCTAATGTCACGTTGGTGATACAGTACAACTTAAAGCTTACTGACAGTGCTGCAGGAAGTACTCAGATCATTTACTGCAGTAGAAGTATTAATACCACACTGTGGAAAGTAAAAGTTCAAAATGAAAATGTAGTTTTCAGTATTAAAGTAGTAAATGTCCCCTGTGCCTGTTCTACTTTTATATCCAATATAATTATAATATACTCATCTATATAATCATTAGATGATTATTCCTCATGCATTCATGTAAAAGCAGGATGTTACTGTTGGAGTAGGTGGAGGTGGAGCTCATTTTGCAGACTGAAAGCCGTTAACATCATTAAAATCTCACACCACCCGTCTCGGTGACAGTTTGTTTCCTCAGGCAGTCGAGCTGCTGAACAGCTGACGCTCCCACGGGCGCTGATCACTTTGTCTAAACAGTATGTATGCAGTTTATTATGTGGGCTGGGAGGGTTGTTGTGGGCTTTAATTATTATGGTATGGACGGTCGGGGCACAAGCGTTTCATGTGACAATAAATTTGAACTTGATAAGATAAAACTTTATTGATACGTGGAGGGAAATTCACAAGCTACCTAGCAGTATAAAATATAAAGTCCTTAAAAGTAGCTCCACCTTTACCAGCTGCACCATTAAAGTGAACACATGAATGCACCAATAATTATTATCCAGTAATATAATATATATTATTCTGCATTATGGGTGATTTTACTTTTGGTACTTTAAGTACATTCTGATGCTAATACTTTGTACTTTTACTTAAGTAAAATCTTGAATGCAGGACTTTTACTTGTATTTCTACACTGTTGAATTACTACTTTTACTTAAGTAAAAGATCGGAGTACTTCTCCCACCTCTGGATAAAATCTTGGCCATGTTACGTAAATGAACAAATGTTCAAATGTTTTTGTGACATTTGTTTGGTTCTGAGAACCTGTGCAGCCGTCAAGATTAATGGAAACATCCATGAAAACTGATCCACGTCCGGCTGCTGGACCAACAGGAAACACTGCAGTCTTCTGGACATTCAAATGTAAAAGCTTTTAAACACAATAACAGGGAGTCATTAGCTGCTACAGGAAGATAGATCTGTGTGTCATCTGCATAGAAATGATAATTTCTGTTGTATTTTTGAAGTAGCAGAATTTCCACACAGAACAAAAGTACTGATCCCTGTGGGTACTGAAGTATATCCTGATAGCAACACGTCCTCCAATATAAACAACAGAATACAACATATATATCCGTCGGACCTTCGTCGTCATGGTAACAACAATAAACACGTGGTTAATGTTGTGAAGCAGTCGCAGCTTGGTTAGGTTTAGGAAGAGATCATGGTTTGGGTTAAAATAAAAGCATTAGTTATGTAAGTTAAGTTACATACGGAAGTTAAAATGAGTCAACGTTGACTTTTGGTTTCACACGGGACACAAACAGCGGCCTCCTGGGTGAAAGTCCTGTGTTTGTCCCGTCCATCCACCCTGACCCCAACGAGGACTTTGTCGCTCTTTTTGCTACCTCACCTGACTTCCTCCTTTGCTCCCGTCATAAAGACTACGGCCACTAGAGGTCGCCGCCTAACAACAAACGTAAATATGGGTCGTAATAAGCTGCTGCGCAGGCGACCTCCACGGATGTATTTTGGGGGACAGTCTCACTGATAGAAGTATTATTATTAATATGAACAGCCTCCATTTTGAGCATGTGGTGTTTTTATTCAGCTTCATGAATACACACACACACACACACACAAAACATGGAGGGTATAATGTTACTAAGCCTGTTCAACATGTGTCCTTGCAGCTCTGTGTGTTCAGGGATGGATGCCAGCGACGGAGCAGCACTACATGCACACACACACACGCACACACACACACACAGATAACAGTGTGTGTGTGCGTGTATGTTTTATGGTGGAGCCACCTGGGTAATTTTAGTTCCATGTTTTCATCTGAGTCAAATATTATCAACACCAGCTTCACCTCATTAGTCATTTTTCCATGATGTCATATTAAAGTATTTGTACACAAAGAAGCAAGTGAGAAATATTTTTTCTTCTTTCTGACCCTCTCTGTAAATGGATTATGGATTATTATGGATGAGACAGACAGATCAACCAAAGTTGGACAGATGAAACATTTTCACGATAGCACCAGATGAAAAGTTCACAAAGACCACAAATGTCTGCACCAAAGTGCATTTTAATCCATCCAACAGTCACCGAGACATTTCAGTCAAAACCACAAATGTCAACCTCATGGTGGCGCTACAGAGTGAGCAGGATTCATCCTGAGGGGAACATGAACATCTGAACCAAATTCCATCACAATCCGTCCAACACTTGTAGAGATATTTCAGTCTGGATCAGAGTGATGGAGCAAGAACACCACACTGAAGAAAATGAAGAAGAAAAAGAAAAAGAAGAAGAAGAGAAGAAGAAGAAGAAGAAGGAGAAGAAGAAAAAGAAGAAGAAGAAGAAGAAGAAGAAGAAGAAGGAGAAAAAGAAGAAGAAGAAGAAGAAGAAGAAGAATTCACAGAGATGAAACACGTCAACATATTTCTGTTCAGTTTTTCTGCTGATG